>JALIZH010025300.1:0-77600 GCA_030522465.1 Rhipicephalus appendiculatus
TCCGCATTGGACGTTGCGCTGTGCGACAACCTAAGTCCCCTGCCAGGGTTACACGCCAAGCGTTTTAAGATCGAAACTTCGCCGGTGGAGGCCCGAAGGCTCGTTAAGAGACGATCACGCCCACATCGTCGTTTCCGTCGTTTCCAGTCTGTCGTCGGCGTAGTCGTCCGTTGTACACACAGTACGCGCCCCATTGCCGCGCTACTGGCAGTTAAGACATGCGCGAGTCCGCCTATTGGCCCGATAGTGTGTATATATATATCAACGTGGCGTAAGTTTTCGAGCACATACTCGGCTGCAATACTGTGCTCTACAGGGACTCTTTCCAGATGCGCGCCATTAGACAAGAGTGTGTCGATCTACTTAGAGATCGCTGTGCTGTATGCGAGAACCTTTATTTACCTAGGGAACACCCACACCCCCCCCTCATTGCCTTATCCGTCCGCCATGTTGTCCCACAAACGACAGCTCTGTCGTACCCAGCAGTGTAACGAGCTTTTGTGACGACGCCGAGTACTAAGCAACGCAATCATTAAGGGCGGTATTTCGCTATTAAAGTAAGGAGCCTCCTTTCCTGAGATTTCGTAAAACTTCTAAAGAACAACAGTGACAAGAGCGTGAGCATCTATTCACGAACAAAGAGCGCAACCCGACCCGTACTCTCCACATCACTTTGTTTGTTCTTGCGCATAAGTTATGTCGAAAGTGGAGATGCTCGCTGCTACAATCGTACTTCATTACCCACAGTGATTTGTATAATCAGTAGGTTGGTTGGCTTTCTTTTTGTTTACCTTATTCTTGCTTTTATATTTGTTTCGTCATCATTTTTGTCCTGGCGTCGTCCACTCTGCTTTTGTTCTCCTGCCTTTACAGCGTCAAACGGGTCGTCGCTTCTGATTGGCCGGGAGCTGTGGAGAGAGAGACACGTGACGAGGTGACGTCCTTGCCTCGCAGCATTACGGGTGACTGAAGCGATCCGAGTGGAGTACGAGCCTTCAATCGTGATTGACTGCGCTCCTGAATCGGCGTTGAGAGAGAGAAAGAAAAGTTGAGAGATTCCCAAGAACACAATGCACGAGCGTAGCTGTTGATGTACTGTTTGCCTTCCCTGTTTCCCCGAGAAGTGGGGTCTTGCCACTACACCACATCCACGACTCTTTTTCACCCTCGACGCCAGACGCATACTCGAATGCTCTGTTCCACACCGTAATGAGAGTTACTGCAGTCTTTCACATTGTATATGCGCCATAGCGGCGCTCGATCATCTCGGAGCCCCTTTTAATTGTAACCAGTCTCTGCACGTATACAATGAGCGTACGGGTCGTCATTTTGTAATCTTCGCAAAATATGACTAAGTCATACAGGTGTGTCATATATTCCGAGAATCCTGTAATAAAAACGAAAACTGACTACATTCCGTATTTTTATATGAAGCTATTTTTCGCTATAGAAACAAACTAGTCAGTACACCAAGGCGACTGTTTGGGCATGTTGACAACACATGCATGAAGGAATCAGCTTGTGTCAAAGCCATCGATTGTATCTACTATCTAGGAAGTACCTATTTCTCTTGTGTGAAGGCAGTGATTCCTTGTAGTCTACGCACCCAAGATGAGCAATTTTTTTTTTTTTGCCTATAGAGGTGGTTCCTTGGATGGAAATAAAATATAAGATGTTGCGAGTAGGCGCTCATGCGCCTCATGCCTCTTCTTTGTGCTCGTCTTGTATGGGCGCCAAGAGCTTCACTAATAGTCAAGATAATTCATGTTTCACGCATTATGCACCATGTTCCATTCCGCCCATCATTAGTCGGCATCATTAGAGGAAAGTGACCCGCGTGAAGAATACTCGGCGGAGATCCTGCATTTGGCAGCGAAGTAAGCGCAAAGTAATGCGAACATATATGCGCACGGTATATATTTTCTATGTAGAGCGTGGTTCTTCCGTTTAAAATCATTGTTTGAAATGAATCTACACCACATGGCCTTAAGGCGGGAATGTGAAGTTTAAACCATAGCTTGCTGAGCGCTGTATCATATGCGAACACCTCTGCACCGCTTCACACTAACAAAATAAATCTGTTATCACCTTGTACGCGAGCTTGGGTAATGTAATTGTTTCTAGTCATCACCGGTTCACGACGTTTTTGGCGCGTCTTTCCATGACGTGCTATCGCATATACATGTCATGTACATACATTACCCTCTCAATCTGCGAAAAAAGTTTCTAGCAATTAATCGCTTAGTTCACTTTCAAATGAGTTATTTACTTGATACGAGTTCTTATGTTCCATCTCAATTTGTGTGGCATCGTGCATGACGCTTATCTTTTCGTGCAAACCCGCGCGCGTCGCTAAGGTCTAGTCACTCATTCGTGCTTCGTTTGCAATAGTGGCTCTAATCATTAGGCACTTCACTGTCCCCCCCCTTCAGCAAATGTGTGCATTTTTCATAGCGAATATACTGATTTGTTTCTTTTTTTGTGTGAGAATGAAAATAAACACATAGTTACCCCAACTGTCTAACTGTGTTGTGTGTGTTTGTGTGCCTGTGTATTTGTGCGTGAGCGTGCATCCGAGATTCTGAAGGGTCCGTTAACTGAACTGGATGATTGAACTAATGCGTTACACAGTGGAAACTCGTTGGTACGATTTTGCATACTTCATTTTTCAGGATAATACTTAAATAGCATTACATTACAGCTCAAATAACATCACAACGGCTTACAAACCATGCAATACACGCCCTCAAAGTTCCGCACCAACTGACGATCTATTGTCAACGACGCTGAGTAAAAGTGAGTTTGTCAGCGGTTCCAGCAGCGTCGAATAGCGCTGTTCCACGTACAGTGAAACCTCGGTGATACGAATCTCGCGTGGCCACCGAAAATATTCGTATCATGTGAAATTCGTATCGCCAGAAAAGTATGGAAAGTTAGCATGACACAAAAGAAAGCTGGCGCACGTTTTCATTCACTGTTTCTCAGGGCCGCAGCAACATCAGGAACAGCTCTGAGTGATTGCCAGTGAAGTTTTCAGACATAAATGATCATACTTGCACTCGTAAATGTACGGCCTGTGCGCGCGTGTGTAATTATTGCGCCAGGTGTGTGAGCCGTGACCGCTAGTAGCCCCTTGCTAACCTTTTGGACGCTTTTCCGCTTGACAACAAAGTACTGCGGCGAAAGTGACTTAAGGAGCGTCTTGTACGTAATAGACAAAGTCATGAAAAGTTTAGAACCGCTGTCCTTTGTTGTCATTTTCTTATCGCGGCAGTGTTGGGGATGTGCTTCGGCGGTGCCCGCACAATCGAGAGTTGGCAGCTGTGCGCGTCCCCAACAATCATGCATGTTGACGTTGTGAGGCCTAGCTCCTTCGCCAAGACTGTCAGCTTTCTCGTTCGGGCCTCGTCCACCTTTCATAATATGTCTGATGCGAGAGGACATGGCTTGCATCAACGTGTAAACACAACACAACACAACACAAGCAGCACGCTTCAACGTGTTTAAATATAAAAAGCGCGACACCAGTGCCAGCCATCTGCATACGGGCCTCCAAGATTTGCGCACACAACGTCGGAGGATTCAGCGCGCGGCGGGCATGCCCGCGCTTGGATTCCTGTGCCCGCGCGTGCTTGTCGCGACTTCAGTGCGGGCCACGCATGTTCGTACCTGCGTGGCATCGTAGGTTCGCACCAAATGCTGTGGGGTGAAAATCGGTTCGCAAGATCCGTATTCCATTACATTGCCGGCCTTGGCCGGGACGAAAGAACAATTCGCATCACCCCGAAATTCGTACGAGCCGTGATCGTATCACCGAGGTTTCACTATAATGGACTATGCGGAGTAGTATCACGCGATGCACTACACAAGCCTTTGTTGTTTGTTCTTGTGCCCAAGTACGCGTATTCCAATATTGCTTGGAACCTTGGGTTTGATAACACATCTTTTTGATTGTACGTTTTATTTTCAGGCTCTTGTGAAGGTCGTATTCACGAGATGTCGCCGTAAGTACGAAGATTGTGCTCTCCCAATGAATAAAGGTGCACCAAAACGATTGTGGTGTCACGCAACAGCATTGGGATTATCATGTATTAATTATTTTGCAAAGGCCTATAAAAGGTGAAAACTACAAGATCTTCGGGCAAGCCAAGGTGCCACATTATTAACGATAACTGTGGGGAGAAAACAAACACAGTCCGTACTCAAGCGCATTCAACAATAGAGACGTTTGAGAACGCTTTCTTTTGCTGCATAAACGCAGAAGAAAATCTCCCATTCAATGAGCACATCTGGATTAGGTGAGATCCCAACAGAACTAATCAATTAGCTGGGTACGGAGATAATCACACGCTAACTAGTGCCACAAAGTGAAGCAAAGAAAATTCCGAGCTGACGATGGAAACCAAGGTAAAGGCTTACCTTAAAGGGGTCCTGCAACACTTTTTTAAGTAGCCATGGAATGGATTCACTAAAGGAGCTTATTGCCTCACGAATTCACCGCCGCAAAAAAGAGTTAGTGTACATTTTGCAACGTGATATCCATGACGGAAATACGGCAGTGAAGTCTTGGTCGATCCCGGCATAAAACAAACACTTTCGTGTTTAAAAGTGTTGGCGAAGCTTGCACTAAGGCGTGCAGGGCTTTAAAAACGACACTGGACGATTGTGAAGGCTAATTTGGTTGCTTCTATGCTGTTGCTAGGCTTTAGCTAGGTGATGCTAGGTTGTTTCTACGTTGGTTTTCAGCGCAGAGATGTTCGGGTTGAACCACAGACAGTCACAGACACGACACGGATGTCCAAATTCCAGAAACAGGAACTCGCGCTGAAACCAAGCGCTCGCCCCTCTCATAGACCTACGGGTAAGTCGTCGTTGGCTTAGCCCTTCCATCGCTTCGGGGTCTTTTCGCAGCCGCCGTTGCCTTTCTCCTTCCCTAGTATTTTCTCGTCGCACGCACTCGGAGTTTACGGCTCGCCGTCACTTCGCAGCTATTTGTTGGGCTAACTGTTGCCTTCTTCGTTCTTAGTGGACCAGTGATGAGTAGTGGATATCATAGTTGAAATCAAGAAGAAGAAATGGACATGGGCCGGGCACGTAGCACGTAGGCAGGATGACCGCTGGTCATTAAGGGTAACTGACTGGATTCCAAGAGAAGGCAAACGCGTGAAGGGGAGACAGAAAGTTAGGTGGGCAGATGAGATTAAGAAGTTTACAGGGATAACGGGGCAGCAGAAAGCACAGGACAGGGTTGATAGGCGGAACATGGGAGAGGCCTTTGCCCTGCAGTGGGCGTAGTCAGGCTGCTGCTGCTGATGATGATCATGGGTAGTGCGATTTACCCATTTCTGTGGCACATACCCGTTTACGATGATGATAGTTTTCTGACATGCAGCACACACAAATTACGGCTAGCTTAAACAGCTTCGCTGCTAGAAAAGGCAAGAAAAACACAGACAACTTAATCTGAGTCGCAAACCTCAAGCGTGGGAGCGAGGCAACCCCACAGGAAAGCCTTGTAGCATCTGAACTCGAAGCCAGGAATAACGTTTCTGGAAAGCCACGGCTCTCGAAACTCCAGACAAGAGGGGTGGAGGACGACTCCACGATTTGCTGACTGCCAGACAGCTCAGCAACAGGATGCAGGGTTTTCAAACGCGGAACTGTGTCCCCACGAGAGAGAGAGCTTATCTTGTGAATGGCATTTGCGCTATAAAACAGGAACACGAAGGGGTGAAACCTTCGAAAAATAGACACATATAAAGAAAATGCGACGACACGTGGTTATGATTGCACTTTGGCGGTTAGATAGTCAATTTTGAGCTTATGCAAGTTCACCGAAGGCCTTGCCACACACATGTCACCGGATTTGTGAATGTAAAAGGCCTCAACAATCTATCGGCGGGGCTATCTTTGAGCCTCGACAACACTTTGGTTGCATTCAGTAAAGTGTGGCATTTACATTCCTTACAATGTAGGCAGAGATTAGACGAAGGCTGCCCTTTCAACGAGTTGCTATGGTTAATCAATCGATTAGTCAAACAGCGCCCGGTTTGACCGACATAACACTTTCCACACGATAGGGGAATACGATATATTGCCCCCTTTCCACATTCAATCAATCTGTCCCGGTGTTTGACGTCACATTTTTGTGCCACCCTCAACTTTCTTTTCAACTGCTGCGCAGATGCGACCTAACTTGTTCCTGGCAGAAAAAAACAAAACAAAACTACTTCCCGCCTTTTTCATGCAGTGAGAAAAGGCGTGCACATACGGAATGCTGACGACCGGCCTGTCTTTAACATGAGCCTCCCTGATCGCATCACCCCTTTCTTCACGTTTGAACTTCTTCAATACTCGTTCGCTGATGAAAGCCAACGTTTTACCGGGATAATAGACCCTTTAGAAAATTCAGTCTGGCAACATGGGTCGGCAGCTCTGCCGCCATGTCTTGTTCATGCGTGCGAGGCGGCGGTGCTACAGGCTTAATCGCAATGAGCAGAGTACCGTGTGGCTGTCCAGCCGTACGTACGTACGTACACGCCCAGCTATCGAAGAGGTGACGAATAACCGCACAGTATATTAAAGGTACGAACGCAGTTATCAGCCATATCGCATACCCCATTACACTAGGTACAATATAAGCACGAGCTAGCACATGTTCGTGCGTTTCACGGTACGCTCCTGGCGCATTTTTTAGATGTGAAGCATCTTATGGCGAAGCTTAATCCGGTGGTGGTGGTGGTGGTGGTGTGCCAGGAGGCCTCACTTAACGCGCATGCGCAAACCCTTTCAAAAAAAAATAATAATAAAAACCTCCTCTCCCCCCTCTCTCTCCTCTAGGCATCCCTCCACGCGGCAACCACACCCTCACTGCGCATGCGCCTCCCCTCCTCTCTCCCCTCCTACGCTCCCCCCCCCTCTCTCCTCTGGGCATCCCTCCCCGCGCTCCCACTGCGCATGCGCGTCCCCCCCTCTCTCTCCTCTAATACGCTACCCCTCTCTCCTCTAGTCATCCCTGCCCACAGCGTCCACACCCCCCACTGCGCATGCGCGTCCCCCCCCCTCTCTCTCCTCTCCTACACTACCCCCCTCTCTCGCCTCGCGACGCCGACGCAGGCAGCGTCTGCTAGCGAGTTTCTTCGTTGAAAAAACCGACTGCTCGCGCTGCACAACCGTTCACTGTCCATCCCGTATATATGGCAATGGATCTTGACCTCCAAGGTGGTGCCGGTGGGAGATTTCTCCTGTGCGTTGTTGAACAATTAAAATTCGCAGCGTGCGCGTTAACTAAAAGCCGACTGCGGGTCTCTGTGTCCAGTCGGAGTCTTCTGTCTCTCATTGCCCATTAGCAGCGATTGGCATGTTCCAGTAGGAAACACCGCTCCATCACTGCGTGCTTTGCGCCTCCTCAGTTTTCTCTCCTGCGCAACGCTGCGATAGCGCCAGCGTCAACGCCACGGCCAGTGTAAGCGTTAGCGCCCGCTGCTTCACATCTACACATGGTTCCCTTTAGCGGGAGATGGTGTAATTTTTTTAGTAAACACTCACTACTTCAGTACGCGAATAGGCTAACGCACGCACCTTGTTTCCGTGTTTATCTCTGACGCTCCGTTGGCCGCAGAAGGGAACACAGGAACACGACGGCATTGTCAAGGCTCGCCTACTGGTCAAATCCGTACACAGAAAACCACGCAAGAGGGATTGCAGCGAGTCAGAACTGCCTGTTGCGATTATCGCGTACTCGTATCAGCTGCGCGCATCGCCGTGGGTGAACAAAACATGGCGGAAAAAACACGTTTTCGGTTTCATTCGATAGGTGGCGCTGAATTTTCTAAAGGGTCTATTGGACTGTTCTAGTCGATCGACTTGATTAGAAAAAGCCTCTTTCATTCGATGTGGGCACGACTTACGCACGGCAGACGCCAGACAAGACGTGGCAATCCCATCCTTGACCAACTTGGAATGGTCGGACCTGAAATCCATAAATGCCATTCACAACGCGATACCAACTCGCCCAACGCTCTGTTCTTCTGGGGCTTATCTTTATGAAAAATGTCGATAGGTTTGATAATCCTAGGTCCCCCCCCTCCCCCCCCCCCGGCCTACACTTTAGTCAAGCAAGGTGAAACAAAGACAGGTTAGAGAAATGCGTCATCAAGACAGCGACAAGCCGGTGCAATGGTTAAGCTGCTAATCCCTAAGAAGAACGGTGGCTCCAAGTCTCTGTACATTCGTGTACACGTGATTCATCTGAAGAAAGTTTACTATCGCTCTCAGTAGGAGCTACACCGCGGGAGCGCTTGGCCAAGCTCACTGGCAGGTTACACAACTGCGCCGACCGTGACATGTTTTCAAGTTATCAAGGGACGGTTTGGTTGTTCCTGCGAGGGCGCATCGCCTCCACTTGCTTTCACGCACCCCCCCCGTTGTGTGCCGTAGCGACATCAGCTTATAAAATGATAGCTTCACGCGTGAAAGCAAGCGAGTGGGGCGATGCGCATTCGCAGGAGCAACCAAACTGTTCCCCAATAACTCGAAAATATGCCGTGATCGGTGCCACTGTACAACCTTACAGTGCGCTCGGCCACGCGCTCGGGCGGTCTCATAGTGAGCGCGACAGTACATGCGCTGGTGCATGATTGATGAACACTTGTTCAAGTACTTTCAAAGGGATTTCATTGCTTTTTAAGGCGAAATCCTTCAATGTCTCATGCTCACGTCCGTCCGGCCTCCGTCCGGCGTCCGGTGTCCGTCCGTCCGGTGTCCGTCCGTCCGTCCATCCGTCCGGATGTCCGTCTGTCCGTCCGTCCGTCCGGATGTCCGTCTGTCCGTCCGTCCATCCGGATGTCCGTCCGTCCGTCCGGATGTCCGCCCGTCCGGATGTCCGTCCGGCCGGATGTCCGTCTGTCCGTCCGTCCGGATGTCCGTCCGTCCGTCTGTCCGGATGTCCGCCTGTCCGTCCGTCTGGACGTCCGTCCGTCCGTCCGGATGTCCGTCTGTCCGTTCGTCCGTCCGGATGTCCTTCCGTCCGTCCGTCCGTCCGTCCGGATGTCCGGATGTCCGTCCGTCCGTCCGGATGTCCGTCCGTCCGTCCGTCCGTCCGGATGTCCGTCTGCCCGTCCGTCCATCTGGATGTCCGTCTGTCCGTCCGTCCGTCCGGATGTCCATCTGTCCGTCCGCCCGGATGTCCGTCCATCCGGATGTCCGTTCGTCCGTCCGGATGTCCGCCCGTCCGGATGTCCGTCTGTCCGTTCGTCCGTCCAGTTGTCCTTCCGTCCGTCCGTCCGGTGTCCGTCCGTCCGTCGGTCTTTCCGTCCGTCTTTCCGTCATGGAATGGCCATACGCTTTCGCCGAACACACTTTGGAATGTACAAAGTGTCCTTCAATTTTTTTAAAGTAACCGTGATGTAATGTAGTGATCAGCTGTAATTGGCAATTTAATATAAATCCATTTTCCCAATTCTAGAGAACTTATAATGCGTCGCTGTCGTAGGGTGGCTACGTTACTTGGCTGCTGATCAGAAAATCGCGGATTCGATAATAACCGTGGCGTTCGCATTTCGCGAAATGCTACAGACCCGTGTACCTAGATTTAGGTGCATGTTTAAGAACCCCATGTGTTGTTATTATTATTATTATTATTATTATTATTATTATTATTATTACTATTATTATTATTATTATTATTATTATTATTATTATTATTATTATTATTATTATTATTATTATTAGAGAGGTATTTTCTTATGCAATTTAATAAATTTCTAAGTAATTTATTGTGAGCTTGTTTTTGCTAGAAGTCTTGCTTCGAGAACAAACGGTCCAGTCGACTTCAAAGAAAGCACTCATAATTTGGTACAAGTCAATGTGAGCGGACGTGTGCCTTATTCACTCATTCATACTTGGCAGTGGTACGGAGGGTGTGGTGCTTTTTATAAAAGTTGGTGCGTCGCTTCCTGACTGCGCTCAAGTCACCTCCTAAGGTGGGCTTTCCTTGTCTAATAGCCATAGGGCGGCGGAGCCATCTTTACAGGGCACTGTACCAAGTACGTGCGGGCTTTAGGTCCTTCTCTACATCAACTAAAGTTGTGTTTTATTCTTTCGCATTTGAGAACTCACTCAGACACCGTGAAGAAAGCGTCATTGTGGTAGACTACTCGAAGCGACGGGTGACAGTAAAATCAGCAGACCGCAGCTGTTTCGCTGTGGTTGATCAGGATACTGCACTTGCAAAAGGCTCTTTCTCGGAGCGGACACTGTGACCTCCCGAGAAACACGAGAGCAGCTGCAATTTTAATCTGTTATTGCAAGCACCGAACCAGCACCCGAAACTTGCACGTTATCGCCAATACTCTCAGAGTTGGCGTGGCGCAAAGTAAGGCAGGAATACGGCAGCAGCCTCCAAACGACATGTATTGGCTTGGTGCGCGAGTTCAATCCTCAGTGGCAATGAGCGGTTAAGTGATGCGATTCTTCTCACTGTGTGTTAGCGCCATAGTTGAGGATGCTGAGTTGGCTTAACGGCGAAGGTGTAATGAATAATGTTGCGGATAGCAGAACGTTTATTTTGTCAGAAACACAGTAAACAAGCATAGTACCTAATTCCGCATTAGTTCGTTGCTCGTATGCATGGCTTGGGAGACAGCGTTTACAGGCGTGTGATTATACCGGGTGTTTCAAGGAATGTGTCCCAAATACGCAAAAAATCGGGGAAATGCAATATTTGTTCGACACCTTCACAATTACTTCTGCGGCCGCAGGCATATTAAGATGGCTAAATGCATCATTTGGGGAAGTAATTAAGAAAGATAATATAGCTATTTTTAATTAGTGGAATTAGGTCGTTATGTCGAATAGGAGAATCGAAGTTCTTCATGCGAACAAGCCATTGCAAGCCATGCAGGTACGCTGGGCATTGTTTGAGGGACTCGTCTCTTCTTACACAGAACTAATGAAACAAACAGATAATTAGACCAAGGAAAGCATAGGGGACAACATTCGTGGCTTTTTTACAGTAGTGTAGTTATTATGACCGTAAGTGGAAGGAATTAAGGTGGACGAAAAAGCATCCTTTCCGTCGGAGGGACCCGCACCCACAGCCTCAGAATTACGCGTCCGATGTTGTACCCAACTGAGCTACGACGGAGGGCGCTCCTTCGTCCACTTCGATGGGTATTCATGTGCGTTTTAATACCTGGTAGTGTTTGCCCGCGCCACTCGTAGCCGAGGCGGCGAGCGTGGAACACTCTTTTCGCCATAGTGTGTCACGTGATCTTTTCACGGGGTGGCAGCTGACAGATCAGCGTGAACGCGAATGACTCATCCCCAATCCCCGAGGAAAACGTGAACTCCGTGCATCTTCATTATCAGTGCAGTTCTAGGATGTTTCTAACACGGATCCCGTTTAAAGGTGCCGTGAAGACTGCTACCCATCTCATATGTAAAGTTTCTGTGCTCAGGGTTAATTCTAAGGCGTAGGATCATGCGCAGTATTCTTCATTATGAGTTAGGAGGCTGGGCGAAGTTCTGCCGCAGCGTTCCACACCCCCTTCCCCCCCCCCCCCCCCCCGCCCTCAGTTGGTTGAGTACGAAAAAAAACACATGGCTGATCCCTCCGTCATAGGAATCGGTATAACACGAAAGTGAAACGTGTACTCACAGAAGTGGTGCTTATTGTTTAGTGATATAAGAGAGCTTGTAGAATGTGTATTAGTGTTTCGCAGCTACAGCACCGTTTGAAGTGGACACACCCACATTGACGCCTAGTGGCACATCTCCATCGCGACGACTACAGCCCATGATCATGATTTAACCGCTGTGGTAGCTGAATTTTAACGTATACCTGGACACGGCGCATCGTGAATCCCACGCAAAGATAACAACAAGCACACACTAACAGCTGATACTCGATATAGGCGTCTTCAAAGTGTCGTCTATTAAGGAGAGAAAGGGTACGATGTGCGCTTCTGAGTAATAGGGTAACCTACGCCTGCGCTCATGCATACACTACCTCAGTGCGCTTCAGCAACGCGGGAGTCAGAGGTTCGACGCCCGGCGGGGGGATCTTTTTTCTGAATGTTTTTAGATGCGAAGCATCTTATGCTCGGGGCTCTGTCCGTCCCGCGTCCCCCGTCCCGCGTCCCGTGTCCCGCGTCCCGCGTCCGGCCACTTTCATGAAGTAGGGAAGCACCCATTATGCGAACCAGAACACTGTAGTAATATGAAGGCCGTCATCCCTACTACAACCATCAGAGTCATGGCCGAGAGCACAGCGAGGCTGCTTAGTAATGGCTAGGCAGCTGGTGTCTGTCGCCCAGGTTGACCCCATTTCTTGAGTCATGGCCGAGAGCACAGAGAGGCTGCTTAGCAATGGCTAGGCAGGTGGTGTCTGTCGCCCAGGTTGACCCCATTCCTTGATCTTGCTTGCATGTGTTTAGAGGGGGGCTTAGTCCTTCCCGCGTCCCCCTGCCCCTTTCTCTTCTCTAGGAATTCTCTACTCTACGGAGCTGCCCCCCGCGTCCCACACCCCCCCCAGCGCATGCGCGTCCCCTATCCTCTCCTACGCTCACCCCCTTTCTCTCCTCTAGGAATCATCTACTCTCCGGAGCGGCGCCCGCGTCCCACAGCGCATGCGCGTCCTCTCCCCCTCTTCCTATAGGAGACCAGCGCTGGATAGGTGGCGCGCCGAAAAAGGGCCCCTGGCGGCGAGTCGCGACACAACTCAGCCGCTCGCGCCCAGACGGCCGGCCGCAGTGTACCGCGGCGAGAGCACGCGCGTGCGCCGTTCCCCGGCTTGGTTTTAGCACGAGCAGCTGTTCCGCCAGTAATACTGCACTGTGGTTCTTAAAAAAAAAAGAACTTTCTCCGAAGGTAACTCTCACTGCAAATCACTGGAAAACGGAGAGAAGCTCAGCAAAGCGGACTGCGCCTATATGCTTAGGGCGTCGAAGAGACAGTGCTGTGCCGTGATTGCGATTCCCTCGTCAACATTTTCTGGCTTCTCGATGGGACTCGTGTCAGGCTAGTGCAGGCTGCACGCCTCTATTGATAAGTACGTGCTGCGTCGATATCCCGGGGCCCACTTCTGCAGTAAGAAAAATAGAGACAAGGAGTAGCGCCGTCAATTTTTTTTCTGGCGTGGTATGTATTCCCAATGCGCGGTATGTGTACACGCGGACGTTGATGAAGCAAACCAACGTGGTAGTATAGCACGTATGGTGTCAGGCTGCTATACTCGAGGCCGTGGTCTAGATTTCCGGCCACGGCGGTGGCATTTCGATGGGGGGCGAAATACAAAGAACACGCGTGTACCTAGATTGATGTGCACATTAAAGAACCCCAAGCGGTCAAAATTGATCCTGGTACCCACACTACGGCGTGCCTCATAATCATACCTTGTCTGGCACGTAAAACCCTAGCAATTATCGATGTTGATCAAACCCCTTTATTCTAAGGAGACACAGGCAAGCGGGAAAACTAAAACACTAGGTTAGGCGTATTAAACAAGTAAAAATCCAATGTCTGTTAGTTCTAATTAACGAGCCCTTAAATTTACTTTTCTTCCCTTCATAGGTAAAAATTCAAGACATTTGACAATTCTCTAACCAGACATAAATTCCGATGTCACTTCGGCACGGCATCCAATGCAGATAGAAGCTTTCCGCATCGGCTGACTCCAGAAAGCTAAGCCTCGAGTAAACCGCTGCTTTATTCGTAACAAGATCCATGTCTGTAGCACAAATTAAGTTAAACGGAGGCATCACAACATCGAGTATCCATCGCGTGCGTATTTTTTATAACAGCTATAGTTCAGCGGCTTGGGCGAATGTGCCCCCGCAAACAACTCGTACACAAGGCAGCTTTCCTTCTATACGAAACTGTTTGCAAATAATGTAGACTACCTGCCCGCCGTATCCTTCAAGATTACGCGGGGGCATCAGAAGGAGGTTGGTGGTGGTGGTCCGATAAAAAAAAAATTGTTAGATATGCCACATGCTGCATAATATGCTAGTTTTATTTTGGACAAACTGCCGGTTAAATTCTGCTATTTGGCCCTGGTTTCGACTGGTGGCCGTCTTGACTGTCGTATAAATCTAGTGGACACGAACAATTCGGTTTAGAAACCAGCCCGACGCCACTAGACAGGAGAGCAAGAGCAGACCAAACTCTGCTCGCCCGTCCGCTTGGATGCAACGCCGCCGTCGTTTTTATTCATATGATTTAAAAAGAAAAATGTAGACGGATACGTCCTCGCTCATTTCTACATATTGTGGCACTTGAATACGCAACAGTACCGCCAGCGCCATGTGGTTTTGTTTCGGCGATGCGCGCCCGCACCGCCTCTACCAGTGGCCGCTCTCGTCTGCGGGAGCGGCTGAGAGGTGCGCGCTTTGACCACCAGGGCGGCGCTGCCCGCACCGCCAAAACTCCAGCGCTGGTTCCCTATAGGAATCCTCTACTCTACGGAGCGGCTCCCGCGTCCCACACCCCCCACAGCTCATGCACGTCCCCTCCCCCCCTCTCTCTCCTCTCCTACGGTCCCCCCCGTCCTTTCCTCTAGGAATCCTGTACGGAGCAGCGCGCACGACAGGTGCTGTGACAGCTGCATACTCCGTTGGGGTGCCACGGTAGCGCCGCGGTATGAAAATGACAGAGCGCGCGCGCCTCATTCTCTCTCCTGTGCAGCGCCGCGATGAGCGCCCGGACGGCTGCCGTGAAATGAGAGCGGCGACGTTCCTCCCGCTCAAGCTAATTATCTCCCCGCTGCTTCGCATCCACACATGGTTCCCTTTAGCGGGAGATGGGGAGTTTTTTTTTCTTTCGCATTAAGCAGCGTTAATTTCACAATGTCATATCCGTGACGGAAATACGTCACTAAAGTCTTGGTGGACCCCGGCATAAAACACTTTCGTGCTAAAAAAAATCCCCATCTCCCGCTAAAGAGAACCATGTGTGGATGCGAAGCAGCGGGGAGATAATTAGCTTGAGCGGGAGGAACTTCGCCGCTCTCAATTCACGGCAGTGGTCCGGGCGCTCATCGTACAGGAGAGAGAATGAGGCGCGCGCGCTCCGTCATTTTCATACCACGGAACTACCGTAGCGCCCCCCAGCGAAGTATACAGCTGTCACACCACCTGTCGTGCGCGCCGCTCCGTAGGGGATTCCTAGAGGAAAGGACGGGGGGTGACCGTAGGAGAGGAGAGAGAGGGGACGTGCGTGCGCTGTAGGGGTGTGGAACGCGGGAGCCGCTCCATAAGTAGAGAATGTTTAGAGGAGAGAGGGGACGCGCATGCGCTGTGGTGGTGTGGGACGCGGGAAGGAGGGACGGACTAAGCCCCCCTCCAAACACATGCAAGCAAGATCAAGGAATGGGGTCAACCTGGGCGACAGACACCACCTGCCTAGCGATTGCTAAGCAGCCTCTCTGTTCTCTCGGCCATGACTCTGATGACTGTGATAGTGGCTGACGGCCTTCATATGACTACAGTTTTCTGGTTCGCATAATGGGTGCTTCCCTACTTCATGAAAGTGGCCGGACGTGGGACGCGGGACAGGGGGCGCGCGACGCGGGAGGGATGGACATAGCCCCGAGCATAAGATGCTTCGCATCTAAAAGCTTCGCAATGGACGCAGAAATGAAAATAGAGTGATGATTCTCAACAACGCCCTGCCTTTATCACCTGAGGGGGGCGGGGAGGGGTGTGTTTAAGGTGGGCAGTAAACAGTTTTTGGATTTTGAAATACGAGCGCATGACTTAGACAGGGATTTGAGAAGACAAGGACAAGCAGCTAAGTCTCTCTTTAAGTGACGCGCTCGTATTTCAAGTTTCATGAATCACCAACCCGCCCAGTCGGCCATTTAGACAAGTTTTTGGAAAGCAACATATAGGGGAGGAGGCCGCCGTGGTCCTCAAAAACCGCCCATGGTCATAACCCTGCCATCTAAACAAGGACAAGACAAGACAGATCCCACTGCGTAAAACTATGGGGCAGACTCAGCGACCACCTTATATGACAAGGGGTGGCGACCCTCCCCTGTGCTCAGAGGGCCGCGTCATCTAATCTGTGACCAGGCAACTGCCCAAACGTCCTGCAGCCGCCGCTTCCCCAAGCCCACCTTGGCACGAAGTCTCTCCACATTGGAAACAATTACAACCATGCCGTGTCGTGGTGAAAGAAAGGGAGAAAATGTTGCTACAGACAGTGTCCCGTGGCGTGACGCCAAATGAGCAGCGGGCACGTACGCGCCTTTGTTGGCGACATGGGCTTCCTCGCGGGTGAGTCTTACGAGCACGGCTGCGCGCAGGTGCGTGCTGTATACGTGGATATCATAACACTGGTATTCAAAGCTGCAAAGCGCCGCAGTGTCAACAATGCGCTCTATAGGCACCAGCCCAGTTAAATATTACTACAGGACATGTTTCCCTAAAAAGTCGCGTACCGAAGAGGAATAAACACGCAAACAAGCCCAGCGTTTGATAACGCGATAACTTTTACTGCAACAAAGAAAAAAATTACACCATCTTCCCAAAGGGAACCCTGATGGCATGCGAAGCAGCAGCGTTGCGCATGGGAGCGGTGGAGAGGGTGAAGCGAGAGAGAGGTGACATGTACAGACATGTTTCAACGCGTACGTTAGGCGCGCGTCAGGCGGCAGCTGCGGGCGCTGCGGCGAGCGCGCGGCAGGCGAGGGAGAGAGTGATGTCAGCGCGCACTGCGAGGGGGAGCGTGACGTCAACGCGCAGCTGCGGCGTGACCTACTTGGCACCGCTCCAACACCTGCGGCGAGGGGAGCGCGTTGCGGCGCGTTCGTACGGACGGAGGGACAGCGTTACACAGCCTAGTCAAAGAGCTGCTTCGCATCTAAAAGCCGCTGTGTATATTGCCGCGCGTACTTGCCAGCGGCGACGACAGCGAAGCAATATGCATGCACTTGTCACATGCGCTCTTTCCTTTAAAGACGGCGATTGTTTGAGTATCCTCTGTGGTGTTTCGTCTGCGAAGGCGCGTCTTTCTAGGAAATTCCGAATGGGACGATAGCGAGTCTTCGTGAAAAATAGAGGGAGAGAGAGGGAGAAAAGGAAAATTCAGGTAGAGGTTAAAGAAGGGCGTGCCCAGTTGGTTATCCTACATTTGGGTAAGGAGAAAGGGGAAATAATAAAGAGGAACTTAATGTGAACAGCCCCAGAGGAATGTTAGCCTACAGCTTACAAGCCTCCGTAAAGCGCAGTCGCCTTTTAAGATGTGCATTAAGACGTTTGGTTTCCCATGCATGTGCGCATTGGGAAATGTTGCCCATGCGCGAAGGTATCGCTCGGGCAGCAACATCGATCTTTGATGAAAAGGGCCCGGTCGCGCGCGTGCTATTGCCATTGAGATTATAAGAGAGGTCAGTGGCGATGCTCTCACCGCTTTTATCTAGTTGAAGCGGCAGACAGAACGAAAACCAATTCGCTCTCCGGAGCGTCCGTATTGCGTTATGCCAGAGTTTTGTAGAGTCACTCCAAATAGCATCCTAATGGAGTTAGCTGGTGGCATTACTTCATATACAATGTATACGAATGTTATTTATAAGTGGACTGACAAAATCACAAACACGGGTTGTCGGTGGAGTCTCTTTAAGCTTACACCTTCCCCGGAACTTTCACGTTTGTTTTAGATAGAATAAGAGTGTTACATGTAACATTCCAATTTCTTGCTATTGAATTCACTGCTTCGCCCTTGCAGCAAAACATAGAGTTTTTTTTTTTTTTCGCAGGTTCACACTACTAGCGGCTTAAAAATAGTCGTCATATTGAATAGCACTCCACATCTCTGGTCTATATAAAGCTGGTAGCTCTTAGACAACGACAAGGACAGCCATGTAAAGGGCAAGGCGGTTTGCAGATGGCCGCTGTAACTTCGGTGACTATCTGAGTACACTTCTATAAAAGTTGCGCAGCACCATAACATTTGATGAACCACGATTTATATATCCTCAACACGCAACGGACGAACTTTCTTCATTGTCTTAACTACAACTGCGTGCCGCACCTAGTTGACCTCAGGCTCTTTTGTTCTTCTCCGGGTGCGCAGTCACGTATACTAACGTGCCGCCGAACCAATTCGTGCGCCGCAGTGTCTTCGGCGGCCCCGACACGCCGATAATTATTTCCGTGCGGACCGCGTATTGCGTACACCGCAGTACATGGGCCGTTATTTCTGCCGCGGCTAATATACCACGCACCCAGCCGAAGGACAGTGGGTGCTCGCAGGTGCCGGAAAAAGCGCAAGTCACGGCACGGGCGCAGACGCTGTACACGGACGCGAAGATGTCCCGTTCACCACCGCCGAACATTTTCGTGCGACCTCCGTCATTGTCCGTTTCCTTTCGCTGCAGTCATCAGTGGACACGCAAGGTTGTTGAGACACGATCCATGCGGCTACCATAAAAGTTGGAGGGAAAATATCTTTACCTACAGACGCTGTGAGACCATTTTAGTACCGATGACGGGGTTTAGTTTCTTTCGAATTCGAATGAACTCACGAACATAGAAGAGTGGCGGTTCGGATTATTTGGTCCTCGTGGGTTCTGTATTCTTCGTTC
This sequence comes from Rhipicephalus appendiculatus, assembly GCA_030522465.1. NCBI lineage: Eukaryota > Metazoa > Arthropoda > Arachnida > Ixodida > Ixodidae > Rhipicephalus > Rhipicephalus appendiculatus. Next base: position 18,587 of record JALIZH010025300.1, read on the forward strand.
TCGCTTTTGCGCTATAGCTCTTTTCAATACATGAACAGTTATATGCCTCGCACGGGTTTTATACCAGGGATAACTGTGGCAACCGTCGAAACTGTGGTTGAGTCGAGACAGTCTTGCGGATACCAGCTAAATTCTCCGTAAATGGCGAGTTTCTTTTGCGAGCCAGATGTACGTTGTTTTTTACTCCATTCAAATGCCGCGCACGCGACCATAGGGCGAGCGACTTTCTGCTTGAACGACCGATGCGTCATGCGTTTATTGTCCCCACACCTGCGATAAATAGGTGCTCTGAAAGAAAAAAAAGAATGTGTGTGTAATGAAGATGAAGTGCACCCTGAAGGGCTCTGCAGTCACATCGTCAGTCACATCGACGATGTGACTGCAGAGCTCTTCAGGATGCACTTCATCTTCATTACAAGAATGTTTCCTGCACCACATAGCAAAGCCTGGATACGCCTATTGGCTCACTAGTAAATGTCATTTTGTGGTTTACTATCTTACTATCTATTAATTTTTGGCTCGCTTTTGTCCACTCTTCTACGGAATATTTTAAATGCGAAGCATTTCTTTGCGTACTGGAAGCACTTTGAGCGTTTCTATCTACATATCTATCTATCTATCTATCTATCTATCTATCTATCTAGCCGCTTACGTCTGGGTGCTCTCGTGATCGCCTCCTCAACTTGGGGTCGACCAAAATTATTATGGCAGTATAAGAGGATTTGACGAATATGTCTGGCTGGTCGTGACTTGAATAACATGAAAATCCCGTCGTGTACGTCGTCAAACTCATTTCTTCGAACACGTGTGGCTCATACCCGTTTACCACGGGCCGCGGTATGCGGGTATGCGCCACAACTGTTTGACAATTTATATCTACCCAGGAATGGCGAGGCAGATATCGGTAATTTAAATGCGAGAGCGTTAAGAAGAACTGACATCGGCGGCGTTGACCCTTCGAATGCAAAGAATAGAAATCAGAGTGCCAGCAGGAATCGAACCTAAGAATTCTGCGTGTAAATCAAGTATTCTACCGCAGAGCCACGTCAGGTCTCGAAACTGCTTTGGAAAAAGACCCTATGCAGGCGTAATGTTGGTGAAACGTATATTATGGTTGCAGTGCTGGCTATATAATTTTAAAAATCGGAGTCATCTCAGGTTAACGTCAACTGTATACTTAAGTACCATCCACTGTAGTTGGTTTACTTAGCACTATCCATGGCTACCATCCTCACAAGCACAAGCGCTACATATCAGCTTACAGCTTCTGGTGTTGGTAATACCTCTGGGAATACCCATGTTTCAGTTGGCATCATTACGCATCGGTAAACAACTGGTTATATGACACATATGCGACTGTTCAACATATGTCTGTGCGTACAAAATTTGTATATATTTTTACCGTCATTTCGTAACGGCGTAGCGGAACGGCGAGAACAGACATATGTATGTGCGTACAACATTCGTACGAATCTTTAGCGTGATTTTGCAACGCGTCGCTCAATAAGAAAAAATTGGGGGGGGACCCTTAAGCTTCGCCTTTAAGAGTTGAACGCGATAGCGATATCCCGTCCCTACTGCGTACTTCAATCACTTAGTGCATACTATGTAATGGGTAGTATGGTTTAAACCAGGAGAAATTATGCGCTACGCACCCACTACGTGGTGTTAAGGGAATACGCGCAGTAAGGTGTGTGCCGTTTGTAATGGGTGGCTGGCTTTAAACTATGGAATCGTTATGATAGTCACATATTCTGACGCCCGATGGCAATTTACGCTTGTACCACGCAATATTCCTGGGATATTACATGTTATATTGCGACGCCTATATAAAGGACGCTTGCGTTTGCGAAGCATGGAAGTTATTTTCACTGCATTTCCAAGCAGAGGGAGTTATTTTCACAGTATATCCAAGCAGAGGCATGGCTGCGTGGTAGAACACCTGCTTGCCACGCAGGAGACCCGGGTTCGATCCTCACTCGGACCCGAAAATTTTTATTATTTATTTTATTTGCATCTTTCTCGATTTTTCGGTCACGGACAAGATGATGATTTTTCGCTCACAACCAACGACGCCGACGCTGACGCCGACACCGACACCGGAATTTCTGCGAAACGAGCTCTTTAACGCTATCGCGTTAAAATTACAACATAGTCACCTTCCCTCCGCATGCTTCGCATAACATCGATTCCCAAGCTTCGTGAAATCTGCCGCATTTTTATCTCTGTACTCCTTCCTTCGAAATCCCGCGTAAACATAAGATGACACGGCGTGGTATGCTACAGAAACAGAGCTTGGACCGACGAAATAAGTCACCGCCTTGCAAGAAACTTCACAAGCAACAAGTGAAGGGCTGGCTTTGCTTAGAGACGAATACCTATCCTCATTCGTACAAAGAAAACTAAAATTCCAGCCAATTATACACCGTGAAAACCGTTGGACGGCGAAGCTGCAACCCTTTTCCTCGGACATTACATTTAACGGCGACTTGTGGCCTTTACGGCGACTTGTGAGCACCATCGGCAAGATTCAAGCAGAAATCTTCCTCGCGGAAGATTTCTGCTCGCGCGTGTTGTAGCCTATGGCTGTTCACCATTTCTAAGTTTCAAAATGAAAGCTTCACGCAGCTTGTTACCCTAAGGACTCGTGTGAAGGCTGACACCAGCCTCTGTTGAGCACGTCTGGCACTGCGGCACCAAGCACAGGCCTATATCATAAAATACGCCTTTAAAGACGACAACTGCATATTGTAGTTCTTTCAAGTGTTGCCAAGCTTACAGCCACAGCGCGATAACCTCCCCAAGTAATCGAACAACAGATAAAGGGGTTTACAAATATTTCATTTGCAGAGCGCGTCGGTGCCCCGGAGCAGACGGCGGCCCTCCGATCCTGCTTAGCACGTCAGCTTTTCCATTGGCGGGTCTCGCGCACATTACTACAGGAGAGCAATTAGCTGCCCCTCAGAACCCACTTGTACTTAAACCGAAATGTTTTAACTGTTGCGGACAAGTGTAAACGCCTAATGCCTTATCGGTGCTACTGCACACACCCTTAAAAATGGTGACACCCAATGTGGTTGTATTCGTTAAGATACCGCGTCTAATTATTACTCAATTTAATGTTCATCAGAGGGCTTAACGTTTCTTTTGAAAACTGCGTACAACTTATATCTGAGAGTTTTGAACGTCATAGGCATAGAACGAATAATGGCATTATTTGCTTGTAAATTTCGCCCCGCTCCCCGCTTGAGAGGATTTCATGATGCGGGAACCTTGTGGGGTCAGTGCCTGTGCGCCGGTTAGCGTGTGCCCACACGACGGACGGCGGGAAGGCTCCGCGGAATTCTCTTCCGCGGACGATCGTTCGGCTCCGAGCCGGATGGGCGGCTCCATCCGGCTCCGAAGCGCATTCAAGACGACGGACGAAGCCAGTAGGCGGACGCGCCGGAGAAAAAACGAAACATGGCGGCACTGTCTTAAGCGAGAGCTGCCCGCTTCGAATCTTTAAGCTCTTCGTCGCGCATTGCGTGGGCTGTTAGTCCCAAACTGACGCCTGTATTTGGTTTAGGTTTGTGTCCGGAAGCTTCGCCGGCAACGTATTCATGACAGTTTAGCACCGTTTCTGAGAGCCGTACTCGCTTTCTCAGAGCTGTAGGTTTTGCGAGTGCCGCTGTTGCTGGAACATGGCCTCGGCCATTTGCGGTAGCTCGAGTGCTAGCAAGTCTAAGAAGCCGTGTGAAAAAACGAGCGAGAAAGAAACAAAAAAAAACCGGCAGATCCCACGAACTGTGGGAATTGATGTAATGCGAAGCAGCCAGCAAGAAGCAAATCATGTTGTACATAATATGCATGTCATTATTTACATGTCAGGACTTGTCATTTGTGTTCATCATACAGTCACGTCGCGCAATACAAATTTTGGTGTATACCAAGCTAGCGAACTGGACCATGAACGTGGCATGTGAATAGCATTGGAGATGACATGCATGCCAAGATTTTCATGTTACCACCTGCCACTTCGCTTAATTTTTTACCTCGAATCGCCGCGAGACGCGAGACCAATCTGCCTCCGTTTCGCATGCGTTCGTATTCTCGCGCTTTGCGCATCGTGCAGACGCCATCCGCGTTCCAGAGTTTAAATTAACGGACACTTTGTCAATTCCAAAGTGTGTTCCTCGAACGCCTGTGCCCACTGAGACGGGGTCGGTCAGAATGGAACGTGATGCGGGCGTCTCTCTCCTTGCATGACTAGAGACGCCGGGCCCAGTGACGCTACGCAAGCAAAGCGCGAGCACTAGAGTCCAGCGCGACCGGCGTCCGTTTGCGCGCCGGGCACCGTGCCAAGGCATGGCTGGAGGGACGGACGGACGGACGGACGACCGGACGGACGGACGTGAGCATGAGAGATTAAAGGCTTTCGCCTTAAATACTTGGTGTATATCAAGCTAGCGAAACGGCCACGAGAATGTTATGAACATGGCATGCAAGTCATATGTTGCCCATGACATGTCATGATTTCCATATTACCACTTGTCATTTATGCTCGTCACACAATCATGTCGCTCACTACCATATTTGGTGTATATCAGTAGCGAAGCGGCCACGGGAGTACCATGAGCGTAGCATGCAAGTCATGTTGCACATGACATATCATGATTTCCATATTACCACTTGTCATTTACGCTTGTCATACAGTCACGTCACTCAATACGAAATTTGGTGCATACCGAGCGAGCGAAACGGCTACGAGAGTGTCATGAGCGTGGCATGCAAGTCATGTTGCACATGACATATCATGATTTCCATATTACCACTAGTCATTTATGCTTGTCATACAGTCACGTCACTCAATACGAAATTTGGTGTATATCGAGCTAGCGAAACGGCCACTAGAGTGTCATGAGCGTGGCATGCAAGTCATGTTGCACATGACATGTCATGATTTCCATATTACCACTTGTCATTTATGCTCGTCATACAGTCCCGTCCCTCAATACCAAATTTGGTGTATATCAAGCTACCGAAACGGCCCCGAGAGTGTCATGAGCGGGGCATGCAAGTCATGTTGCACATGACATGTCATGATTTCCATATTACCACTTGCCATTTATGCTCGTCATACAATCAGGTCGCTCAATACCAAATTTGGTGTATATCAAACAAGCGAAACGGCCGCGAGCGTGCCATGAGCGTGGCATGCAAGTCATGATGTACATGACATGCAGGTCATGATTTTCATATTACCACCTGTCATTTATGTTGGTCATGCAGAAATGTCTCATCGTACCAATTTTTGGATATATCAAGTTAAGAAAACGGCCCCAGGAACACTATGGCCATGGCGTATAAATCATACTTTTCATGACAAGTTAGTCATGATTTTCATGATATAACCAGTCAATCATGTTCGTCATATAGTCATGTTATGCCATACCAATTTGGTATAAATCCCATTAACGATACGGCCAGCAGAGCACAAAGTCGTAGGCGGCTAGATAGATAGATAGATAGATAGATAGATAGATAGATAGATAGATAGATAGATAGATAGATAGATAGATAGATAGATAGATAGATAGATAGATAGATAGATAGATAGATAGATAGATAGATAGATAGATACGCTCAAAGTCGCCGAAGTTCGCTAAGAAATGCTTCGCATTTAAAAGAAAAAACCGCCAGGCATGCGCGGAACGCGCTGCACAATCACAGCGAAAGCTGGAAAAGCGGCCTTTCTAGAGCCTTTTTTAAACACTCTTGGGTCAACTACTACAAGCACACTTGCATGGCAGCCACTACGCCATAAATAATCATAATTTTTGTGTAGTGGGGAAGTGTCCACTATGCCATTATTGTTCATTCTTCGGAAAAGCGCGGAGACCTATAATGGCACCCTAGGCTAAATCTGCTGTGTTAGTCCGCGCGAATCCAAATGCGAAAAAGAGCTTGGCATTTTCCGTCCGCGGACGCGGCACGGATGGCACAAATCCGTGACGTGGGCTCACGTAATTCGCCGTCCGCCGCGGAAAAGACGGATTTAGTCCGTCGTGTGGATACGCGCTTAGAAACCCCTGTTTCCACCCCCCGGCGGCAGCGCCTGAGCGGCGCGGGGTTCAACAGTGCCGCGGCGGCGTGGCGCGGAAGGGTGGTGGAGTATAACAACTGACGGCCGGGGAGTGGGAGAGAAACTATAGTTCTTTGAATTCGGAAAAAACGCAAAAACCGTGGATTCGGGCTCGCCTTTCCTGCTGAAGAACTGCGTCGTTTCCGCTGTGAAAAGTTCGTCCGCTGGAAGAACTAAATAGTGCGGCGCCTTGTTCATCGCCTTGCTTACAGATACATATTTTTACGCAAGTAAAAATGAAAACGCCTCGATATATTTATCTATTTTTAAATCATACACTCTTAAGAAAAAAACTCCAGTGTTAGGGTAGTATTTCTGCCACGCGACTATAATCATCATCTGGCTTGCTCGCGCTTGCTTTCTTGAAAACCCGGCTCTCGCCGCTTTTCTATCAATAATTGTATGGCACGCTGATATCTCGCACGCCGTTCGTGACCGGGGAAGTGCCGGAACCGCGGTAATAGTGCAAGAAAGGTATGCGCGGTCGAACAAGCTTATGTATAATTGTGTGGCAGAAATACTAGATTTTCTAACAGCGAAGCTGTTTCAGCCAACCGTAATTTGTGCGGCCTATCCTAAACCGGCTATACGCCAGTGCGGCCTACCAGAAAACTATAACCATATTAACGGGTATGTGCAAGATCGGCCTATCAGAAAACTATCCTCATCACGAAGGGGTATGTGCCACAGAAATTGAATAAATCCTGCTACTCACCACTGGTCCACTAAAAATGATGAAGGCAAAAGTATGCCCGACAAATGGCTACGAAGCGACGGCGGCGAGCCGAAGATCCCAAAGCGATGAAGGGCCTACGTCAACGACCTGTGCGTAGATCTATGAGAGATGCGAACGCTTGGTTTGAGCCTGAGTATCTGTCTCTGGAGACATCTGTCTCGTGTCTGTGACTGTCTGTGGTTTAACTCGAACCTCTGCGCTGAGAATCAACGTAGAAAACAACCTAGCATCACCTAGAAGCAACCTAGAAACAACTTGGACTACCTAGCTAAGCCGTATAGAAAAACCTAGAAGCAACTATATCAGTCTTCAGAATCGCAAAAGCTTCATTGATTCAAGCCTTGCGGGGCTTAGTGGAAGCCTTCGTCATATTTCTTAGAGTGATAGTGTAGTAGTCCCGAGACTCTGAGAATATAATACTCAGCGAGTTGAGACGTCGCCCTTCAATGTTGGAGGACGCCGCAGCGCTGAGGTTTCGCAGTACTCGTGAGACTTCTGCCAGAGAGGAAGATACCACAACTTGCGGTGAGCTGATGTAGTTTAAGTACAGGTTCCTCGTTCAGATCAAAAGACGAACGTAGGCGCGCAGCAGTTATTGTGCGGGGCGGCGTCGTGATCGCTCTTGGGACTTCGACGGCGCCGGCGGCATGGCACGGTGGTTCACGGCGAGAAGTTGTCACGTTCGCGTTCAGCGCAACGAGGTTGTTTTATCGTTTCGGTGGCGCGTTAAAAAATTAACAAAACGTCATAGACAACTCACATATGTTGCACACTGTGCGAATTTATACTCTTGTATTTCTAAACGTCGAAGAAAGCTGCAGCTAAATTTGGGGAGACACCTTTCACTTTCGTGTTATCACATCACCGACACGGCTGATAGCCTGCCGCAATCCAACCGTCAAATGCACTCTTAAAAAAAGTGGTTCTTACCAACATTCAGGTAGTAAATGCTTGCCACTTTAGATGCGAAGCATTTATTAGCGAACCAGATTCGAAGCATTTTTATCTATCTATCTATCTATCTATCTATCTATCTATCTATCTATCTATCTATCTATCTATCTATCTATCTATCTATCTATCTATCTATCTATCTATCTATCTATCTATCTGTCTGTCTGTCTATCTGTCTATCTATCTGTCTGTCTATCTGTCTGTCTATCTGTCTGTCTATCTGTCTGTCTGTCTGTCTATCTGTCTGTCTGTCTGTCTGTCTGTCTATCTGTCTGTCTATCTATCTATCTATCTGTCTGTCTGTCTGTCTGTCTGTCTGTCTGTCTATCTATCTGTCTGTCTGTCTGTCTGTCTGTCTGTCTGTCTGTCTGTCTGTCTGTCCCAAAGAGGTTTAAACCTCCTTGATCTAAAGTCGGTGACAGTCTAAGAATAAACATATGCTCCACCCACGAGACCGCATTGCCCTTATTTTTCATGATTCCGCCCTGTTGATACTTCACGCTGCGGAAACAACAGAACGCGATAAAGCGTTGCAAAACACTCCGGGCTGCTGCCGCTTCGGTACACGTCAAACGCGGTACTATCGCAAACTTCAACTGCATCGAATGACGACCAGCGAGGATGATGCTGTATACGTGTATATAACAGTTGATTTTTTTACTGTTTCGCCCTAACCATTACGTCATAGCAAAGGCCAGCTCTAGTTAGGCGCGCATAACGCAAATGGATAGTGGTACACTTAACTTTTTATTCATAGCTTGTCACCGACTATAGTCCCATACGTCTGGATGCCCTCGTGATCTCCTTGTAAACTTGGTGTAGACCAAAATAGGTATGGGAGGGAACGATGATTTGATGATTATAAATGCTTCGTTGTGACATGAATAACGTGAAAATCCTGTCGCGTACGTCGTCAAACCTTTTCCTCCAGACACGTGCCGTGGCACATACCCGTGTACCACGGGCCGTGGTATTCGAGTATGCGCCACAGTTGATTAAAAGTCTATATCTACCCAGGAATGAGGAGCATAAACATTGGTAACATAAATGCGAAAGCGTCAAGAAAAACCGACATCGGCAGCGTTGACCGGACGAAAGCAAAGCGTAAACATCGGCATCCCAGCAGGAATCGAACCCATGTATTCCGCGAGAGCCGTAATCAGCACATCATCATATTGTGCTGCAAGTTTTTCACCAAGTGACATGTTACAAAAGCTACTATTTGGAAGTTGTGTTTTACACGATAACGGCGCAAAACTTGGTTCCTTACCATGCCTGTTTGCATTTGTTGTTTTGTTGTGAGCCTGCATTATGTCTGTGTAAATCACTTATTGTCTAGGTTTTGCAAACTCTTGCTACGATTTCATTTCCTCATCATCATATCACGTTCTTCTTTTCAGGTACCGTTTTTCATGGCTGCTCACGCTGAACAAGAGCGACAACACAGCAAGTCACAAGTCTGATTCCTCCAGCCGTCACGACTTTTTGATGTATTCATAATCATAAGGAATAAATATGGAAACATCATGCCGATATCTGTAGTTTGTTTTGCCCGACACGACACTATGCACATCACTGTCACACATTTTGGTTGGCTATACTCATGCAAGCATATAAATGAGGTATACCTCAACAGCTTCATTGAAAATCACAGACCATCTCTTCGCGCTTTCTGTATTACTCTGCGGGAAATGGCGTGTTGTTTGGATGAGTTTTATTAAAATAATGCTAAAATTTGACTATTATTTTTTTTGCAGTCACTGGACACAACGGCAAGTAATATTGGAGTTGCTTAAAATGTATACTTCACTATTTCCAACAGTAGCCTCGCAAAAGTAGAGCAAGGGTCAATTGAGTAGCTTAATATAGCCGTATAGTCACTTTACGCTTCGATGGGTGTCGTTTGACTCGCGTAGGAGCGTCATCGGCAAGAGTCGTCTGACTGCTTCAGAAGTGGTAGTGTGATCCTTCTCATAAGAGTCATTTCACTCTTCCTAAGATGGTCCGAGGACTTTCCCAGAGCCCGCCGACTCTGACCCACCAAGAGAGTCACCGTGCCTCTTTAAAGAGAGTCGTATACGTGGCAAGTCAGAAATCTCCGAAAAGAGTCACACATACTCTTTTTTTTTTTTCTTAGAGCGTTCTAAGAGCAGTCAAGAAGCCTTCTTAGCCCCATCCAATGAATGTACTGTATTTAAAAACAGAAGCAGCGGGAAATTACTCGCCGAGGAGGCTGATAATCGCAGAGTGCGATGCCACTTCTGTAATAATGTCAATGAGGTGTTCAAAAACTCACCAGAAAGCAGAAAAGAATGTGGCTGATGGTGTGCCGCCGTCGGCGCCAGTTTCCTTAAAACGTTTAAGAAATTATTTTCGAAAAGCTTTGATAACGTCAACGCAAGAATGGCTACTCATGTATACAGTTATAAATGCTCATATATAGTTAGGCCGCGCTACCGCCTAATTCAGGCTTCATTCCGCCATGCCCAATTTTATTTATATAGACAGACCCCTGCAATAGTCACATACTTCAGCCTCAGGGATTGCCAGCATATTATGCAAGCATCTAGTATAGGGATATCTCCTCGCAGAGACCGCGCCCGATGTGCGCTCACTGTACAGATTCTGTAAACAGATGGGGCCATTCTAGAATTCTGTGCTTTCCTTTTGTCCAAGGTTATTATTTCGACTGTAACAACGTCCCTCGTTTCGGAAATATTCACAGAAATGTCCTGCAGGGCTTCCGCGTGGTGTTTTCGTAGAGCGCCTACAGGAAAACTTCTGAGTAGCGCGCCGGCGATATCCTACACTCTAAGAAAAAAAAAGAGTATGCCTGACTCTTTTCGGGGAGTTCTGACCTGCCACGTATACGACTCTCTTTGGAGAGACACAGCGACTCTCTTGGTGGGTCAGAGTCGGCGTGCTCAGGAGAGTCCCCGGACCCTCTTAAGAAGAGTGGGAGGAGTCTTATGCGAAGGATCACACTACCACTTCTGAGGGAGTCAGACGACTCTTGCCGGTGACGCTCCTACGCGGGTCAATTGACACCCACCGAAGCGTCAAGCGACTCTACGGCTATCTTAAGTCACTCAATTAACCATTGCTCTACTTTTGCGTGACTACTGTTGGAAATAGACAGTATTCATCTTAAGCAACTCCATTGATACTTGCCGTTGTGCCCATCGACTGCAAAAAAAAGGATAGCTCAATTTTAGCATTATTTTAATAAAACTCCTCAAAACACACCATTTCCAGAAAAGTTGAAGCAGTTGAGGTATTCCTCATTTACATGCTTGTATGAGTATAACCAACCAAAATGTGTGACTGTGATGTGCATAGTGTCATGTCGTGCAAAATAAATGCAGATATCAGTATCATGTTTCCATATTTATTCCTTATGATTAAGAATCAAAAAGTCGTGAAGGCTGGAGGAATCAGACTTGTGACTTGCTATGTTGTCGCTCCTCTTCAGCGTGAGCAGCCATGAAAAATCGTACCTGAAAAGAAGAATCTAATATCATAATGAGAAAATGGAATGATAGTAAGAGTTTGCAATACCTACACAATAAGTGATTTACACAGACATAACGAAGGCTCACAACAAAACAACAAATGCAAAGAGGCATGGTAAGGAACCGTGTTTTTTGTCGTTATCATGTAAAACAACCTTCATATAGTAGCTTTTCTAAGATTTCACTTGGTGACAAACTTGCAGCACAAGATGATGTGAATTCTTTTAAACAACAAATGCAATTGTTTTAGGCTCCTTTGCGTGGGTGCCACTCACCTCTTTTCCTACGTCGTCTTGTCCAACCAAAGGAAATGTAGGGCCGAGTGCCTCGTTGACATTACGAACGCCGCTGTTGATTTTCCTATCACTAGTGGTGAAGCGCCAGACCATAGCGACACCTTCGTTGCCCCGAGTGTGGCTGTCAAAATGAGTGAAGAGGCTGGAGAAGCCATCCGGTGTTCTGGGAATAACCAACACACAAACACACAGACTGATTAGTTTTATTTAAACCACCCTTTGTTCAACACACCGTTACTGTACACACATCTGACACGAGTGTTTCGTTTGAAATAATTTCGTAACAAAACAAATTTTCACGTAATAGAAGGCGGGAACCGCGTTTCGCGATAGGCACTGGTTATGTACGAATGAAAGCCCTCCTTTTCTGATAAATCACTTCAAAAGTGCTTCCAGAATAAGCCCGGCTTTGCGCCGGCATATTGCCACAACCAAGCGCATCCTCCGGCCGTCAGGGGCACGCTGTGAGCGGTTACTGACAGCGTGTTCTACAAACGTAACTCATTCTTAAATACTCAGTTGTACGAGCGCCCGAACGACAGCAACGCGCGCGGACGCCGTCTACGCCGACATGATACCTGGCATATGTTAGAATTACCTCACATAGCTCCCACTTTCACATTCACTCGATTCTGTTGTAAAGCCGAACGTCATTATATGCAGTGCGTCTCTGCACACAGACTTTTTTTTTTCACGTTTCCACGCGTGGAAGCACGCTGCACACTCGAGTATCGATGGAAATGATATTGTGACGTTGACTGCGCATCTCAAAACCATATCAAGCACTTTCAGCAGTTCAGACACAATGTGCGATCAGAAAGTAATCGCCCTTGATAAGTGATTGCATCACTCATTTTATGAGCCATGCAATCACTTACACAACAACGCGCATAGCGGTCTCAACTCGTTAAGTGACTGTTTTAATTGAACATCCTGCAACAGCATCGCGGACGCAGGCTGCTGTTGGATATGGCTGGCAGCCTACTTCCGCAGAGCTGCTGCAGACGCCTAGCTTAAGCTGTGTAATTAGTACCTACGAAAGCAGTACACTCACCGTCAAGAGGCGCAACTAGTCCGTGTCCGCAACTTCAAGAATATTCCTCACTACAAGCGTGACTTCGAGCACGGAGCCTGGCGTGACCGCCACTGCAGATACGCATGTTCGCTCGAACTCAAAACTACAAGACGCGCGACCAGCGCAACGCATTCCATAAGGCGGAGGAGAAGCGAGAGCAGGCGGAAAGGCGGAGGTAGGCGGAGGCGCCGCGCGGCTGGCCTGGCGCGCAGGCTCCCTGGCGCCAGTGCGAGAGTGTGTCCCTATCCCAACGGCGCCGAACGGCAAACCCGCGACATGTGTGGCGTATACGGCGGCGCCTTCATAACGGAAGCCAATCGAAACGCGCTTCACGAGAGTTCTGTAACTCCTCTCGAATTGCCAACTCTCTTTCTCTGCGTCTACCATCCAAAAGGGGTCAAGTGAATACCCGAAGAGAATCATGGCTTCGTAATCCTCTTTTGACTCTTTTTTTCTTAGAGTGTGCCTAGCACGCAAGAGAGGCGCTTCCAATAGAGGGCGACTCCGTAACTCCATGTCAACAATACGTAGACGCAGCTATCGATATCTGCGTTTAGCACATCAGCCTCGTATGCCCCACGCTACCTGAGAGCCACAAACATGATCGTAAATTACACATGCACCGTTGTGGATAGCCTGCCATTTGTTGTCTTTCAATCTGGCGTTGACAGCTGATTTGCGTGCAATGTTCACATAATTTTAAATGCGAACCATTTCTTAGCGAACCAAAGGCACTTCGAGAGTTTCTATCTACGTATCCACTTATCTGTCGACGTATCTATCCAGCCGCCTACGTTTGGAGCTCTCTTGATCACCTCCTTAACTTGGTGTAGACGAAAATTGGCATGGGAGGGAAAGAGGGTATATGACTGTGGAGTCATGACATGCATAATGTGAAAATCCGGTCGCGTAGTCATCCAACCCTTTCCTCTAGGCACGTGTGGCACACACGCGTATGCCACGGGTCTCGGTATGCGGATATGCGCCTCAGGTTACTGAATGTTTATATCAACCGAGGAACGGCCAGAGCAGACATTGGTAATTTAAATGCTAGAGCGATAAGAAAAACCAACATCAGCGACATTGACCCGGTGAATGCAAAGAATAAAAGTTAGGATCTCAGTAGGAATCGAAGCCAAGCATTCTTCGTGGCGGTCAAGTATTCTACCACAGAACCACGCCAGGTCTTGAAACCGCTTTGGAAAAAGACCCTATGCTGGCTTAATGTCAGTGCACTGTAAATAGTGGTTTCAGTGCTGGCTATCTAATTTTTTTAACAAAGCAATAAACATTACCTACATATGTACCCCTATAACAGGCGTCATGTCGGTTTAACTTCAATTGTGGTTTCAGTGTTGGCCCTGCTTTTAGAGCTGTCTATTAAACATTACATTTCTACTCCTACGATTCAACAAGCTATATTCAAGCGGAGCTCGAACACGGAGGGATACGCTAACGAAAGTTGCTATGATATTAACATCGCACCGTACAGAGCACTTCGTTTCAATAATACTGATGTCTGTGCTTTAACGTGAATGCGGATGTTACGTCAGACCATAAGTTACCTTTTAAACGCCAGTGTAGTTCGCGTGCCTGATAAGGCCACGATGCGCGCTCAACTATTACACTTACAAAATCACGTCGATGCACCTCGTCACGCTTGCCTCCTCAAAGCCAAAAAAAATGCAGTATGGACAGCTACTCAGTGACTGCGTCGCATGAAACCGCTTCCCACAAGGCGTGGGATCTGCCCAATTCCTTTATAGAGGACTCGAATGCCGCTTTGGCTATAGTTTTTTTTGGGCTCGGGGGGTGGTACATCCAGTGCACCTCCTCTGTTTCCAAGGAGAGCTCTTGGTTAGAAAATTGTAACTAATTTATTTCTGGTAGTTCGCAAGTGTAGTCCAACCCATGGCTATGTTCTCCAAAACTTCTAGAATTTCTTGTACAGTGCCTGGGTGTTCTTATGGATCCTGATTATTTAACCCTATTGAAAAACCGTCGACCTACTTGAAAACTTTCAATACCTTCCTTTTGTAAAGCATGCTGTCTAAAACGCCATGAACTGCTGAGAGGAAAATTTTTATCAGAACTGGGGCGACACGGTACCCTACACATATGCCCTTTCTTTAAATGTAAATAAAACCTTGAATTGAACTAACGTGGTACTGAAACAGAACTGCATAAACTAAAAAAAGCTTTCAATTGACATGCCTACCGAATTCCCAAACGACACAGCGCCTTCGCTTTCAATGCATGACTGAACGGCTAAGAACAGCTCTTAGTGCAGAATAGAAGATTAAAGGTCATATCATTGACTGATAAAATTACTTATACCACCACAAGGCTTCAAAAATCCTATTCTATCACTGCCTCCCCCCCCCCCCCCGTTTTTTTTTTGTCTCCCAGGCATCTTCTACGTTAAGCGGTTTCATGTGTTTTAGAGAAATTAGGTTACATGGTGTTGCCAAGATTCACACTCGCTGACAATGCATACTCACGCTCGCTGACATAGAATATCTTCTTTGTTAGTTTTCGCAGTAAAAAAAATGCTTGAAATCTTTTCTTTGCGCTTACTTACGGCGTTAGCTATCTCTTCTAGTTCCAATTTCGTGCAGAGAGAGACGGCCCGAGACTTCACCCTTGCGAGCTTGAGACTTGGCGGCGCGAAATTCTTTTCCAGAGCATGCCAAGCCTTTTCATTGTAGATTCCAGGCAGGACCACCAGGAAGCCTCCTTGTTTATCTGCTTGGAGTAGCCGCAGACTTCTCTCCTTGAAACAGGTGACGAGGGTGTAAATTCCGGACCGGCTCCTCCGGCTTATCTTCGATGTAGACCTTGAAAGGGTGTCCACTCCGTGCAGCAGGCACCACTCTTGATCTTCAGGTGACGTCTTCCCCGCAGCACGCATATTCAACGACAGAAGCTCATGCGTGGCAGTCCCCGGTTCGAAACTGAACTTCGGTCCCCTAGCCAGAACCTTCTTAACTTCTTCCGTGGCTTCTGAGTGACCGAGGACTTTGACAACCCTCTAGGATTTTTTTTCTTCTCGGGGAGATTCGGTGTGTCGTTCAACATGTGGTGCCACCGAAATTCGCCTGTTTGGCCTGCAAGCTTCCTGTAGGCCTGGAAGTGCTTCTTCGCAATCCATTCCGGATAATAGGTATGGCATGTAGCATGCAAGCAGCCAGTAAGTGCTAACGACGACGTGCCCGTAGATATATTGGAGGCGCCAACGCTCGGTTTCAGCGCTAGTTTCTGACTCTCAAGTTAGGACATCGGTGTAGTGTATGTGACGGTCTGTTGTTCAACTCGAACCTCTCTGCACTGAAACCTAGAAATAACCTATCATCATCTATAGTCGGTGACAGCCTAAGAATAAATATAGGCTCCACCCACAAGGCCGCATTGCCCTTATTTTTCATGCTTGAGCTACTGTCGCATCGGTGCACGTCAAACGTGGCACAATGACAAACTTCAGCTGCATCGAATGACGACCGGCGAGGATGATTTTGTGTACGTGTGGATAACAGTTGAAGTTTTTATTGGTTCGTCTTAACCATTACGTCATAGGAAAGGGCAGCTCTAGTTGGACACGCATAACACAAATGCATAGTGGTAAATTTTACTTTTTATTTTTAGCTTGTCACCGACTATAGGTAAAGCCTAGGAACAACCTAGAAGCAACCAAGAAACAACCTAGCATCCCCTAGCTAAAGCCTAACAATAACCTAGAGGCAACCATGTTAGACTTCAGAATCGTCCAGTTTCAGTTTTAAGCGTTGCACAACTTAGCGCAAGCTTCGCCATTTTTTTCTAGGTTACCTGTGGGTTGCACACAGGGCTTAAAGTCAAAGGGAGGCCGAGAAAGCCCCCCCCCCCCTTCATATCTTAAGGAGGGGCTCAGTCCCCCCCTAGGCCGCTCAGTGTAGCACTGCACCACCCATTCGACAAGCGCTGGAGTTGATTTTGGTGCAGTAGTTCCTTATGCGGGGTATAACTCCAATTTTGCAAAGAATGCATTAGTCGAGATTAATCTGTCGAACTTACGCCAGAGAAACAGGAAAACGGGTATCGTCTTACTGCTGCAGGCATTTTCTCGAGACCCTGCGCATGACAAGTCACCATCCTTTTCGACTAAGCTTCTTGGCACAGCATACTGTTTCACGAGGCGCCTGAGCGTGGATCTATCTACCTGGTCGCGAATTAGTGAAGGTTCACCTTGGTTTTGTTAACAGTCAGTTTTCGTTCGTCTATTTATGCATTAAGAATCGGCTGTAATACCAAAAACAAAAGAATTATGCCTACGTTTATTTTAGGTAAGTGGACGCGAAAATAAAATATATCGTTGTCACTCCTGAGGTTCTAAATACAGTGAGTAAATTAATCTTCTGCGTTGCAAGTATAGCTATTTGCTTTCAGCTCCCATATCTCTAACCCTTCAAAATCGCTTCCAAAGCTGTAGAAGCGTCCAGATGCGGGATAATTGGTATACGCTCATTTTAAGAGCGCAGGAATAGACGGGACGAAAAAAAAATTGTCGCTCTAATACAACTTTTAGTTAATGGTTCAGCGCTTGTCCTGTAGCTTCTGCCCTTATAGCGCTGTTAAAGTGAGCGTTTCCATAAAACAATTTTTTTTAGTGCTTGATTGGATCGGCACATTAAATAAATGCCCGAAGTAAACATCGAATATTATATTTATATGCATAACATTCATAAGCATGTTTTATTTTTTTAATTCTAAGAACAGCTGGCTTCACTGCACTCTTCATTGTTCGCTACGATATAAGACCCCCCCCCCCCCCCTGCCTCTCCAATGAAGGTCGACTGCAATCCTGGTAGTAAACAAAGTGCTTGAAGATGGCGCCAGTTGCTACAGAGACAGACCCGTTTGTCAAGTTCACTTTCTGCGCTCATTGAAGGCATATATGTGATCGTTCCAGTCAATTGTAGGCTGTAGCGTCTGCCTTGTACTTTGTCATTAGTTTCGCTGTGAAGAAAATAGCGCCATAGAAAGACTACAAATACAAGGATAGTCTTTCCGTCACACCGTCTTCATAACAATGAATCCGCGCCAACTTTGCACGGTCAAGGCACGCAGCAAACGTGAACGTGGCACGATTTCATATGTGCAATACAAGGCAAAATTTGTCTTTGTTTCACAGAGCACCAATCACTCGAGGCACTTATGATGATACGCGCGCGCATGCGTAACACTTAACGACAAAGTTTCAGTATTCACCGCAGTATTCACTATATACTAATTTCGCGTTAAAGAAATGGTACCGCCTTCAATCGCCCCAGGAGAACAAAGCTCCCTTAAAATAAATAAAGAAATAAATAAAACAGCGAATATTGAGAACTGCCGGTCTTATGGCCTTTATAGTTGACAGAGCATGATTACAACGCCTGTCATTAAGCTTTGTAATGTAAAATTCCCAGTGCCTTACAAAAAACTCTAGATTCAATAAAAACGCGCGAAATCCTTGAAAAAACTAGAAAACCCTAGGACTAGGGTTTTCTAGGACAAATTCCTAGTGTTGGCATCACTGATTCGTCTGCTGCAGCACATGGGTGCATTCAAAAGGACTGTGGCGCCATCTGACCCTACTGCGCGGAGACACGAACGTGCCGCCCTGAGGATACGACCCGATTCATAGAGTTAATATACCCGATTGCTCGACGCTTTCCTCTGTTTAACGAAAGCTAAACAAAGAAACGTCGTGGCAGTGGTATAACAGGAAAAACAAATTTCAATTCGTTTTTACATTTGCGAGGCCAAATGCTAAAATTTGGCTTCCTATCGGGCTTTAATTATATCGCGTGTACTTCAGTAGTGATAGCGTCCGTTACATTCAGAATGATGGTGGGCGTGTGGCAAGATAGAACCATTCATTGGCGTGCGCACTGGGGGAGAGGGGGGGGGGCAGAGGGGGGCGGCCGCTCCCACTAGTCACCTAAGAGGGGGGGGGGGGGGCGCAAAGCCGGCTCCATACATTGACACAATAGGGAGGGGGAGGACATTTGAGTAGAGCGCGCTAGCGTAATCGTGCCTTTTGCGTATGGCCTTCTAAATTGGTAGCCTCGCTGTGGTTCTCGGCGCATGCCTCAACAGTGCCGTGGGAAAACGAACGACTGTGCAAGCAACATTGGCCGTTTCAACGTATCCTAGAATTCCGACTGCAAGTACAGTAGTTATGTTTCCACTACAGCATAGTTATTACTTTTGATACCAGGGAAGGGCCCACTACGCGTCCATAAGGGAACATACAAACCTACGCAGCTGTTCACTTTGTTTATGCTTTTTGTTGCTGATGATGATTAAATATGTCTGAGCCCTTTGTAATGGGTAGGCCTTTAAAACATCCACTCATTGCGGAATTTACATGTTTGGACGCCTGGTGCGATTCTATTCTTCTGCCATGCAATATTACAGACATTAATGAGACGCCTTCCACTACATGACATTCATATACTGTTTTTTTCCGAATCAGTTTCAAGAAATAGTGCGGCTGTGTTGTAGAACACCTGCTTGCCATGCAGACGGCTTAGGTTCGATTCTCACTTGGAGCCGAAAATTTTATGATGAAATGCGAAGCATTTCTTAGCGAACTTCGGCTACTTGGAGCGTATTTATCTATCTAGCCGCCTACGACTTTGTGCTCTCCTGACCGCATCGTTAATGCAATTTATACCAAAATTGGTATAGCATAACATGACTGTATGACGAACATGAATGACTGGTCATATCATGAAAATGATGACCAACTTCTCATGAAAATTATGATTTATGCGCCATGGCCACAGTGCTCCCGAGGCTGTTTTCTTAACTTGATATATCCGAAAATTGGTACGATGCGATATTTCTGAATGGCCAACATAAATGACAGGTGGTCATATGAAAATCATGACCTGCATGTCATTTACAACACGATTTACATGCCACGCTCATGGCGCGCTGACGGCCGTTTCGCTAGCTTGATATACACCAAATTTGGTATTGAGTGACGTGATTGTATGACGAGCATAAATAAAAATCGTGATATGGAAATCATGACATGTCATGTGCGACATGACTTGCATGCGACGCTCATGGCCCGCTCGTGGCCGTTTCGCTAGCTTGATATACATCAAATTTGGTATTGCGTGACGTGACTGTATCACGAACAGAAATGACAAATGGTAATATGGAAATCATGATATGTCATGTGAAACATGACTTGCATGCCACGGTCATGGCGCGCTCACGGCCGTTTCGCTAGCTTGATGTACCAAAATTGGCATTGCGGGAGGTGACTACATAACGAACATGGCAGGTGGTAACATGAAAATCTTGGCATGCATGTCATCTACGATGTCATTTACATGCCAAGCTCACGCATGGTGCGCTTGCGTCCAGTTCGCTAGCTTGATATACTCCAAAATTGGTATTGCGTGACGTGACTGTGTGACGAACATAAATGATTGGTCCTAACATGTAAATCATGACATGCATATTATGTACAGCATGATTTGCTCCTTGCTGGCTGCTTCGCATTACAACGATTCCCACAGTGCGTGGGATCTGCCAGGTTTTTTTCTTTGGATCTTTCTCGATTTTTCGGTCGCGGACAAGATGACTTTTCGCTCACAAAGAACGACGCCGTCACCGAGGCAGACATTGGAATTTCTGCAAAACGCTCTTCGGCGCTATCGCTTCAATAATCGAGATGGGCGCGAGACAGGGCTTCGTCAAGGGATGTTCCGGGCTAGGGACTCCAACCATGTAGAGGAGTACTGCGTTGACCCCCAAAGTCTTTTTTTTTTCAACAGCGAAGTTGTTCTAGCTGGGTCTAAAATGTGTGTCGTGACCTATAACTATTATCATCATCGTGAACCGGCACGCGCTCTCACCGTCCTCTTCTGCTTCACTCCCAGAACAGGTGCGCCGAATTTTCCGTGTATAGCAAAGGGGTGAGAGAATGAAAGAAACAAAGTGAGAAAGAAAGAAAGAGATAAAGAAAAAAATCCTCTTTAGCATACGCCTCCACTTCAAGCCACACAAATTTTTTTTTACAATAAATGGTTTCTATCTCTCTCTCTCTTTTATTTATTGCATTGCACGCGCTATGCGCACCTTTAATTTTAACACAGCCCGAGCACTAGGTTCAAAATTCACAGCACAAGGACTGCGTACATATGCTTAACCAGCGATGCTGAAGCGTGTGGCCCTGGTCTTCATCACTAGGTTAATCCAGACGCTCCATAAACGTCTGTCTCAATTACTGGTTAGACCTGTCCAGTAAAATTAATTTTCCCGTGTGCTTCATTCTTCGTTTTAATGGAACAGAGGAGAGTATTGGGATTAGCTCCATTCCTGTGGCCCATCATTTTTTGCCCGCGGACGACCTCTACCACGCAGCAGCGCTGGCGCTTGAACCCCATTTGTAATAAGACCCTGTACAGGCGTCATGCCGGGCAAAAAATCGCCTTAACCTATGTGGCGGAAAGGTAAAATAACAATCAGGCATAATAATAATAATAATAATAATAATAATAATAATAATAAAAGTCACAGTTTCACCGCAAGGTTGAAGCAATGAATGCGATAGCAACAAATTGTAATGTTATACGAAGTGAGGCTGCTAGCTAACTCTTTTGGATCCGATCTCACGCAAGTCTAGAAAACGCTAGTTTAAGAGCATACGGCCGCTCCAGGGACACTCTGCTCACCACATTCTCTTCGCGTTGAGAGCGCAGCACGTAGAAGGGTACACCGGCCCCCCGCTGTCGGCCGCCGAGAAGGGGAGATAACGCGCGCGCCCGCGACGACCGCGCTCGTAAAATCGAAGGTCGCTCGAGGGACCCCCCCCCCTTTCGCGTCTTTTCACGCTCACGAACGATGGGTGGGGCCGGTTATATATATACATATACATATACGGGGCATGACGGCAAAAAGCAGCCGAGAGTGTCCATATAATTGCTATCGCAATAATAATCAGCCTGACTACGCCCACTGCAGGGCAAAGGCCTCTCCCATGTTCCGCCAATCAACCCGGTCCTGTGCTTTCTGCTGCCACGTTACACCTGCAAACTCCTTAATCTCGTCTGCCTCCCTAATTTTCACCTAATTTGGCCTAATTTGTTGGATGCCTAAAATCCGGTATCACACAATTATAACTGCCCCAGGAGTGTGTGGTATAATGATTCCCACCCACTGCAAAGGGCTCAGCCATAATTCTTCATAGTCATCAGTCGCCTGCGGCATCAATCAAGTGCACATATTATCTTAGAGATGTGTAGCGCGTACCTCGCTTATCCGCAGAAAGAGCGTAGTGGGTGGAGTCTGTCAATATCACGAGCCACTGGCCCCCAACCGCGCTTTCTTCCTCTGTTACGCGCACATGCAGGGGTGACATGTGCACTGCGGCTGGCTTCAGTTGTTGTAACGAGGCTGTCATCGTTTCGCTTGGTTTACGACGCCTCCAATGCACAGAGTGGTGTGCGTAGCGCTCGAGTGCTGATAGTTTCCGCGGAAATACGTTAGGAATGTTACACTGCTGCGACTGCGGAAAGCCAAAACCTGAGGATATATGGTGTTTTATGGCGCAAGGGCTCATTAATCGCCAAAGACCGCCAGAGAGCCAGTTGGCGTTCCCCAACACGAAGTTGCGCTCATAATTCGCTTTAAACAGTATCGTAATCGGTCAATCGCGTTTAGAAGCAGTCAATCGCATTTAAAACACGCGTAGCTATTTCTGTACTAGCAGCAACGGCCGACGAAGATGACTGAGCCACGCCCACTGTCCGGTTCACCGTGCGCACGCGATCACGAGCTCTTAAGAAGAAGAATACGTGAGCTATGTGGCGGTTGTTGGAATCCTCGCTCGAGTCAAATTCTTGTAATCATCAGTGATTTCGGCGGGGGTTACACCAGCGACTGAATTTCTCTCGTCTGAGCTTCTGTCGTCAACACTTCACGCGCCACGTTAAGATCTACCCAGGCTTCCACCTGCAGCAGCATCTCGGTGCTTCTACAATCGCCGCTGTGCCTACTAAGCCATGACATCACCTGCAGAGAAAGCAGGCTCGGGCCAGGGTTCGCCATCACGGAGCATCCTGGATGGCTTCGCGAGTGCTTCTGATGCGCGGCCCTTCATCCAAGAGAACGTCTACATCATTCTGGGCCACGGCAGGTTTCAGCGGCTGGTTCTGTTGAGCTCCGTGCTCTGCCTCACGGTGCTGCTGCTGCACGCGTTCGCCTACCGGCTCATCGGTCGCCCCGTCGAGCACTGGTGCCATCCGCCCGAGGAACTTGTGGACATGTCCCTCCAGGAGTGGAAGAACGTGGCAATACCAATCTTGCCAGACGGCAAACTCAGCCAATGCACCGTCTACGAACCCCCGGTGCCGGTGAGCGCTCGATACTCTCTTCTTATGAACCAGAAACTCGTTTTATAGTGGACAGGTGTGTTTGACAGGTGCTTGTGGTTCAGGTTTACTGTAGGACCTGCAGGTTTACTGTAGGTTTACTGTAGGGCAAGGCCACTGTAGCACCTTTTAACGCGAGAGCGTTACAAATCTCGTTTCACAGAAATTCCGGCGTCGGCGTCGACGTCGTTGGTTGAGAGTGAAAAATCATGGTCTTGTTCGTGACCGAAAAATCGAGAAAGATGCAAGTAAAAAAAAGCCGGCAGGTCCCACGCACTGTGGGAATCGATGTAATGCGAAGCAATCAGCAAGGAGAAAATCATGCTTTAGATAATTTGCATGTCATGTTTTACATGTTAGAACCTGTCATTTATTTTCGTCATACAGTCACGTCGCGCAATACCAATTTTGGTGTATATCAAGATAGCGAACTGGACGCTATGAGCGTGGCAACATGAGCGTGGCATGTAAATGGCGTTGTAGATGACATGCATGCCAAAATTTTCATGTTACCACCTGCAACTTATGTTCGTTATACAGTCATGTCACTCAATACCAAGTTTGGAGTACATCAAGCGAACGAAACGGCCGCGAGCGCGCCATGAGCGTGGAATACAAGTAATGTCTCTCATGACAAGTCATGATTTCCATATTACCACTTGTCATTTATGTTCGTCATACAGTCATGTCACTCAATACCAAATTTGGTGTATCTTAAGCTAACGAAACACCCGCGTGCGCGCCATGAGCGTGGCACGCAAGTCATGTCGCACATGACATGCACGTCATTATTTACATATTACCACCTGCCATTTATGTTCGTCATACAGTCATGTCACTCAATCCTAAATTTGGTGTATATCAAGCTAACGAAACGGCCGCGAGCGCGGGATGTAAACCATCGTTTTCATGACAAGTTAGTCACGATTTTCATGATGTGACCAGCCATTTATGTTCGTCGTACAGTCATGTTATGCCATACCAAATTTGGTATAAATCCGATTAACGATACGGCCAGGAGAGCACAAAGTCGTACGCGGCTAGATAGGTAGATAGATAGATAGATAGATAGATAGATAGATAGATAGATAGATAGATACGCTCAAAGTCGCCGAAGTTCGCTAAGAAATGCTTCGCATTCAATAATAATAAAAATTTCAGGGTCCGAGTGAGGATCGAACCCAGGCCATTCGTGTGGCAAGCAGGTGTTCTACCACACAGCCACGCGTCCGCTTGGAAATACATTGAAAATAACTTCCTCTGCTTGGAAATGCAGTGAAAATAGCATGTTTTACAAACGCACGCGTCCTGTATACAGGCTTCACAATACAACATGTAATATCGCATTAATATTGCGTGGTACAAACATACATTGCCATTAGGCGTGATCATCATAACAACTTCGTGGTTTAAAGCCGGCCACTCAATACAAAAGGCACAGACGTCAAGGGGCCCTGCAACACTTTTCCAAGTAGCCAGGGCATGGATTCACTAAAAGAGCTTATTGCCTCACGAATTCACCGGCGCAAAATTTTTTACAATCCTCGCTACAATTGCATTCTCTCTTCTCTCGTCCCGACGAAAGCGCTGGAAGCTAAGCAGGGAGTGATGTCACGGGGGGAAGAAAATACGTCACGTGTACCACGTGACCTTGAGAAATGCACGGCTTTTCAGTACGATCACACGCACACGCGTGCACAAGTCACGGCCTCCCGCGGCGGCCTCAGTAACGACCAAGCGCGCACATGCTCAAGTCAGCCAATGGCTGATACTTGGCCTGGGACGTAGTGATCTTTCAGCCTGTAACGTTATTTCTCGAGAGAAGAGAAAGCGATCTTTAGCTGACTTTGAGAATTTATTGTAAATACCAGGCCGCGTGCTGCGCTATAATATTCGGCTCGCGTATTCTCGGGAGCCTCGACTACCGATCGGCAGAGTTTTCTGACCATGCTCAAAAAGTGTTTGCAGGGTCCCTTTAACCCTTTCAGGGTCGAATTTTTTCGCGAAATGCGTGCCAGAAATGTGTAATTTTTTATTGCTGAAATAAATTCTTCAGACCATTCTATTTAAGAAAAAAATTGTCCAAAATTTTTTTTCGTGACCGTAAAGTGACAAAAAAATCATTTTGTGTTGTTACATACACATGGTTTATTCATAGTAACATCAAGCAATATCCTAAACAAAAACACTTTTACGATTTCTTATAAATAAAAATTATACATTATAATAAATATAGATCACAGACATACAAAAATAAGCGCACCAGAGTACTTTTCCGGTAAAAAATGTTTTTCTCTAACACTAAACACTAGGAGAAAAGTCACCTTTGATCCGATCCGGATCGTCTCACCGCGCACGCTTTCAATATGTCGCTCCTTCATCATCGTCCGAGCCTGAACTCGTAAATAAATCCTCGCCTGACGAAATGACATCCAATGAATCAGAATCGGCACTTGGGGAAAAGTCCACATTGGAAGAATCGCCGACTCCCTAGCACCAGAGCAACCGGCGCGCACTTCCGTAGCCTAGGCGAACAGCGTGACTGAGCGCACGGAAGAAAACTGTGGGGTTGTGCGCCCGTCCGGAAAACAAAACGAGTGAAAAAGCTCTAAGAATCCTTCGTCTTATCGCCAACGAGACGAAGTTAGTTTTTCCGGAGTTCCCTAAACAGGAAACTCAACCACGGCGGCATCGTTTGTGTAATTTAGCGCCTCCTGAAACAGATGTAATCGCGCCCCGAGGAGCCATAAACGAGAGAGTCACAAGCGCGCACCCCTTGAGAGATTAGAAACCAAACAGCCATCAGCTTTGCGGGCGCGAGAAGCGATAACCAACGAAGGACGAAACCGAAACCAGCCGCACCAAATGCGCGCGTTCGGGTTTGCAAGCGAAAGCCGCCGCGCCGCCTTGGAAAGGAAAAAAGCAACAGAGAGACATCGGCGCGTGAAAAAAATTCCACGTATTTCGAAGCGTGGCAGCACATGTCAAGCAAGAGAAGTGATCGAAAAAGGCGCGCGTTTTAAACCAGCCGCACCGCGGGCGCGCTCAGATGCGCAAGCGATAGTCGGTGCCGTTTTGCGAAGCATAAAAAAAGCAACAACGGAGAGACACCGGCGCATGAAAAAAATTTCACAGTTTTCCGAAGCATGGCAGCACATTCCAAGCAAGAAAAAATGATAAAAAAAGGCGCGCGTTTTAAACCAGCCGGACCGCGAACGCGCTCGGGTGCGCAAGCGGTTGCCGGAGCGCCGCTTTGCGAAGCAAAACAAAAAAACATCGGAGAAACATTGGCGCATGAAAAAAATTCCACGTGTTCCTGAAGTGTGGCAGCACACGCCAAGAGAGAAAAATGATCGAAACAAGTGCGCGTTTTAAAGATAAAGGCCGTGCCGTACATGTACGGTGAAAACCATTTGGGCACTGCTAGGTGCTGCCGTACATGTACGGCGAAAACCATCAAAGGGTTAAGACGACATAGTGGGCGCATAGCAAGTTCGAAAATATTTGCGGGCATAATTGATCGTGGTTTAAAGCATGCTACCCATTACACAGAATGCAGCCATATGCGGAAGCTTCACTTACACAAGCCACTTTCAAATTTATCGATTACATTGTAGTAATCCACAATTTAAACTTCTCGAGTAACATCATACAATAAAAAGTGTGCACTGAGTGGTTGAAGTACGCTCTAGGGACAGCATATCGATATTGCGTTCAACTCTTAAAGGCGAAGCTTAAGGGTCCCCCCAATTTTTCTGTCCTTATGGCATCCGAGCCCCATGTGTTTGGACGCCATTAGCTGTCACGTAACAAAGGCCGCAGCTCGGAGCAGTCCACGCCAACATGTGATAACAAGGGTCGCGATTTTGTGTGCTTTCTTTGAAGGGGCCTGCAAGAGTAAATGAACATGTTCATTGGATAATGCAGCATATTCCTAAACGACTATCAACAACGTTATGAGCCAGAGCGCTCGAGCGGGATAATGAAAATGTTGATAAAATACTTTCGCTTTTTGGACGAGGCATCTTAGTGCGGCCACATCGATAAGGGAAATTGACAGTCTACCTCCTTAAGAACACTTGCAGTGCTCCGAAAACTAGAAAGGGGCAAACCGCTTTGTCCTGAGTCTTCGTTGTCCTTTCTTTTTTCTTTGCGTGTGTGCCGCAAAGTACTCCGCTGCACTTTAGGAAGCAGTGATGGGCGACCGAGTATGATTTAAGCAGTATATCGATGACAAGTGCCGCATCAATAATCCACGCGTCTCCCCCCATGCTTCCTCCAATTTTATTCCAAGGGAGAAGACGAAAACGAGCGCCAAGTAGTGTCCTGTCACCGGTGGGACTACGCCAGTGACCGACGGGGAGACAGCATCGTCAGCGCTTGGGACCTGGTGTGCGGCCGCCACTGGCTGTACACGCTCTCCACATCCGCGTACATGGTAGGCGCCATGGTGATCGTGCCTCTGGCCGGTATCGCGTCCGACCGCCAGGGCCGCAGGCCAACTATCCTGCTTTGCTCCTTCACCATGCTGTTCGCCAGCGTGGCCGCCGCCTTTTCGCAGGCCTTCACCATGTTCCTCCTGGCACGCTGCCTCATTGCCGGCACATCCAGTGCCACCAACCTCCTGGTCTTCATCGTGCTCTACGAGGTTACGGGCAACGAACACCGCGCCCTCTATAGCCTCCTTGCTGCGAGCGTCGGTGGGGCCTTGGCTACGCCACTGCTCTCCGTGGTGGCGCTGGCCGACCCAGGTTGGTGGCTGTCGCACGCGTTCCTCGCAACGGCCACGGCTTTGGCGGCTGTTTGGTGCTACTCGATCCCGGAGTCCCCGGTTTGGCTCATTGATACGCGCAGAGTTCGCATCGCCGAGCGCGTCATACTGTACGCTGCCGCAGAAAACGGCACTGATCTGACGAAAGCCAAGGCAACCTTCAAGGCTTTCAAGACGCAGCTGCAAAAGCGACACTTGGCGACTCCGACCATGAGCACCGGCACGGGCAGCAGCATATCGGCGTTTAGGCGTCGAGCAGTGTCCGTCCTCACTTCCTTTTTCGGCGTGAGTTTTGCTTTCTACGGAACAGGCCTCCGCGAGCAGACTGTCGGTAGCCAATGGGCCTTGACGGCTTTCGTGCTGCAAGTGCTGCTGCTCGTCGTCGTCTACAATGTCATCTTAAAGTGGGGGCAACGTAACGCGTTGTCCATGCTGCTAGCAGTGCTTTTCATTTCCACCGCTCTTCGCGCCGTCGTTCATACCATGGACATGGCCTTCCCCTGGACAGCATTAGCGAAGCTCATAGTGGACGTTAGCGCCTCTGTCGCAATGGCTGTCAACTATTGCTACACGACGGAGGTGTTCCCCACCACGATACGCAGCATGGGTTTGTGTGTGTCGTATGCGGTCGGGCGAGCTGGGGCGTTGATGTCCACGCTTATTGATGCGCTGACGACCGACAATCTTGTAATGTTCGACCTCGTCATGACGTTACTCGTTTTCGCCAGCGGGATAGCCATTCAGTGGCTGCCCGAAATATTTGTGCATAAGAAGAAGGCGGTACAAATCACGCAGCCGGCCCCTGATACCGAGCAGCAGCGAAAGGAGGCTCTGAAGGCGACCTTAGATCAGGACACCAAGCGCATCAGCCCGAAGGGCAAAACTCGCAAGTCGCGTCGGAGGGGCACACAGTCCTCTTCGTCTGCAGGCGTGCAATCAGCGTGTGCGTCCTTGTCTCCGGGATCAGCGCGCAGCCCGACTTCTGAAACTGTCACTTCGCCCCGCAAGGCGAAGCACTCGAAACGCAGCAAGAGCGGCGTAAGCAGTGGACTTGCTTTGCCGCCTACGCAAACTCCTATTTCCCATTGAGCGCGTTTCCCCATCACCACAGCTTGCTCTATTGCATTTGCGATGCAGACTCCTTCAATCCGAGCCTTGTTTGCTTACATGTGACTACGATTTTTTGTACATTCAGTGAATTTTAATACTAACGTTTCGATTTACAGGAAGTGCATTAGGCTTTGTATATATAAGCCTTGCGCTAAACACGTGTTTTCTCTGTGGATGAGTTTGCGCTCTTTTTCCTGCTGAAAGCGCACCATATAGGCTAACGCATGTAGTCAGTCAACCGGCAGTGTTACTTACGCTAACAGCGACGTATGCATAGCTATGGCGTCCTCGTGCGAATGCGCCGACCTGCAGAAGTTTCAAAAGTGTCATGACGTGTCTCTTGCATTGTAATCCCTGCATAGTTATAGTCTTACACGCTCAAAAAAGCCGGAATGCTTCGTGTAGCACTCCAGCTGAAAATTTCAAACTTGCATCTTTCTTTACGTATGTCTGCCAACTTCGTTTTGTGTGCTGCGTGTGTTGCCGAGTGAGCATTGAAGTGGTTCTCAGTAAACGTAGTTACGAACACAACTCTCACACTCAAGTCCTGTTTTTAATAGCAGTATATTCGGAGTACAATTCTTGAGGGAACTATACCATTGATCGCTTTTGTCGGGTGGAAGAACAAATATACTTCCAACCACTAATGAGCTGGCGAGCGAGCGGTGTGTTCGGTCTATTTTATCACGAGGCCTTCGTAAGACGTGTCCTCGATTGTGAGGACTACAGACCATCGAGTACTGGGAGCTCGCCGGTTCAATCAGTGTGTTCAATCGGTGTGTTCTGAGAGCAATAAGGTATATTCGTGTTGTGCGCCACACAATACATCCCGAGCTCGTTGTCCAGACGCTTGCCGCCCATGAGGGCGTAACATCAAAGTTGTGGTCTGCATATAATTGCGTGGTGAGATCATTGATCGTGCTTTCTTTTTTATTTATTATGAAATTCTTGCATACTGTATGTGAGAGAATAATAAATTTTATTACTCTTGATGAAGTTCATTATTCCTGTTACCCCATCATTATCATTTGACTTAACATTTGACATTTTCGAAACTCGTATGCGCGCCATCTTTTCATACTCATTTTGCTATTAAGTTATATGCTGTGTCAATGAGCTCTTTGACGTAACACCAGCACTCGCGTTAGACCAGAGGGCACTTTTACCGAAACGTAATGGAAGCAGCGTTCATTGGCATATTTCAGCGAGGACGAGCAACGCTACAGTTTGTTCAGTCACAGGAGTGCATACGTAAGCGTTTGTGCTCTAGGTTAAAAATCTAGCTAGCCACTTAGTCTGAGTGCTCTCATGGTCGGCTCCTTCACTTGACCCTACCAAAGTTTGCATAGGAAGGCATTAGTGTATGATGAAGACGATGAGCAGGTCTTTACATCAATTGCGTCAGATACTTGACGCGTACGTCATGAAACCCTTTACTTCAGTCACGTGTGACCCATACCCGCACACCACGGCCCATGGAATGCTGGTGTGAGCCACAGGTGTTTGACAGTTTGTATCAAACCAGGAACGGCGACGAGAGAACTTCAAGAAGTTTTACGCGATTGCGTTATGAACCATGTGTGGCAGAAAATGTGGGGGCAGGTGTCGGCAGTATTGTAAGTGAGAAAAAATCGGAGGAGCGGAAAGATAGAAAATCGCGTTTAAAGCCAGAACTGAACCCAGGAATTCTGCGTGGCAGTCGAGTATTCTACCGCAGAGCTACGCCATTGCTTGAAACAGCTTACGAGAAAAACCCTATAATGGTGTCATATCGAGCTAACGTCCCTTGTGGATGCCGTATTCACTATGGGCTTTTATAAAAATATAATAAGCATTACATATTAACTCCTGTGACTGGCTAAGCTATGGTTAGCCATTCCACGACCCGGAAGAATACGGTGAAAATCGCTTCATACGATATGCACACAATCGCACCGTAGCGTTCACTTCATTTCGATGAAAGGGGCACCAGTGCCCTAATATGAGTACCCTCGTTAAGTCAGAACATAGGATGTCCCTTGGGTGTCATTGTACTCGACGTGCCTAATAAACCCACGACCATTCCTGTAGCTAGGGAAAGAGGGTCCTAGGAGCCCACCCACCTCCTATGATGTTGCTTTTCAAATAGGTACTTCCCTGAAAATAGATAGCTTTCCTCAAGTAGTCTAGGCCTTCAGCAAGTGTCCCGCACTGCCCGGAAAAAAATTCCCCTCTACGCGCCTGCCCGCGTAATACCCATAACTACTCAAAATGCACAATGCACAAGGAACTCGATCGAACTCGCAAACCTTGAATCAAATCCATAAAAAAATGCGGTATAGCCCACTAATCACCTACTGCTTCGCATAACGTCGACTCCCCGAATGACTAGGATCTGCCGAATTTTTTTCTTGTTTAATCCACGCAAAATGACTAGGTTGATAGGTTGATATAGATTGTGAATTCCCTGTGCCGCATGCCTGCGTATCGTGGGCCTTGTTATTCGTGTGTGCACCACACATGACTGTGGGAAAGGGTTTCATTATATGCGTGGCAGGCACGTCATGGTGTTCATGTCATCAGCTTCCAGTAATGTTCTTCCTACACGCTCGTACCCTCCTCTGCCAATTTTGGTGTAATAGAAGTTTAGAAGCCAATGACGAGCGCGCTCAGACGTAGACGACTAGATAGATGGACCGGATAGCAAAGGTCAAGGTACTTTTGTTATGGCACGACATAGCCAATCCTGAAGTACACGGCAAGAAAAACTTGAATTGTACTGCATTGTACTACGATCACTTTAATGGCGACATGAATAATTGGAAGAAGAAGAAGAAAAAGCAGTTGCATATTGGGTCGCCTTTCCGCTTCCCTTTCGTGTTCTTTCCTTGGTTGGTGATCGCGTGATTACTTTCTTTTTTTAGGGGCGAATCACCTTATGGGTGAGGCTTGTCCATCCGTGTGGCGTCCGTGCGCACGGTTACAGTCGAAACATATGAGAGACACAAAAAAAGGTTTAACAATAGACTAATATCAATGATAATTGTGACAGAACACTATAAAATACCTACAAACACAAACCCTTTATATTAGTCGGCGACTTCAACGTACATATTATGGCCCTTAGGAACGAGCTTTGTCGCCGACTCTCACTGTCCGTTGTCAAGGTATATCGAAAATCGTTGCTATAGTCGAAACATAAGTGCGTGTGAGAATAAAAAAAAGGTTTACAATAGATGAACATCAATCCTAATTGTGACAAAACTATATAAAACACCTAAAAGCAGAAACCATTTATACTAGTCGCCGACTTCGACGTAGCCATTATGGACCTTAGGACTTAGCTTTGTTGTCGACTCTTTATGTCACTCAATTTACGTTATATGGGGCAACGCTCGGGTAACGTACGGCTATTCACCCATACGATACCCAGAGCTTCGCCCACTCGTCATGATTGACTTGGTGGAGATGCATGGACTTTTTTTAAATGCGAAGCGTTTCTCAGTGAACTGCAGACACTTTAAACGTTTCTCTCTATCTATGGGATAGATAGAAACATGGGAACATGGGAGAGACCTTTGCCCTGCAGTAGGCGTAGTCAGGCTGATGATGATGCTTTATCTATCTATGTATATATCTAGCCGCCTACGTCTGGGTGCTCCCGTGATCGCCTCCTTAATTTGGGTTTGACCAAAGTTAGAACGGGAGGGCATGTCTCGCTGGTCATGCCATGAATAATGTGAAAATCCCGTCGCGTATGTCGTGAAATCCTTTCCTCCAGACAAGCGTGGCACATACCCGTATACCAGAGCCGCAGTATGCGCCACAGGTAATTGACAGTTTATATCTACCCAGGAACGGCAAGAAGAGACTGGTAATGTAAATGCGAGAGCGTTAAGAAAAACTGACATCTACAGCGTTGACCTGACGATTGCAATGAATACCAGGGTCCCAGCAGGAATAGAACCCACGCACTGTTCGTGGCAGTCAAGAATTCTACCACAGAGCCACGCCAGGTCTTGAAACTGCTTTGGACAAAGACCCTATGCAGGCATAATATAATATTGGTGAAACGTCAATTGTGGTTGCAGTGCTGCCTAAAAAAATTTATAAACATTACATATGAACTCCTATGATATAGGTGTCACGTCAGGTTAACATCAGTTGTATACCTAAGCGCCATACATTGAAGTTGGTGTACGTAGCACTAGGCTACCATCTTCGAAAGCACAAGCGCTGCATATCAGCTTACCGCTTCTGGTGTTTATAATATCCATGCTGCTGTTGGCATCGTTACGCAACTGTACAGAACAATTTATATGAACCATATGCGACTGTTCCAGGGCTGGGCAAAGATGCTTTGAAATTGTATCGCGATACGATACAAGATACGCACGCAAAAAGTATTGGAGATACAGATACAAGTTACCACCGCGAAAACTGTATCCGATACAATACTTACAAATTGTATCTTAAGATACTTCGATACAATCGCAAATTTGTCGTTATGGACCCCCCATAGTGTCAGCGAACGCCTGGGCACAGAGAGATCTGCTTGAAAATTTCCAAAATGTGGCCAATTTCATTTTAAGAAGGGTTTGTTCGTATCTGAAAACTTTTGTCCTTCTTAGTCAAAGTAAAGTAGTTTGCTTCCGATGAACTTACTATCATTTGTTTTAGCTGCTTAACAGGACAGCACTGTAGACACTTCGCTGACAGCGGCTCTTGCTTGTCATTTCTGAAATTGATTGGAGTAGCTGCTGAGCTTGTCGACCAGCTATCCCGTTGGCATCTAACCACACCAGCCTCAATAAGATGCCTTCACACGATGGCGCAAATACCGGTGTGCAGTTGTACCTTGTCCATAAAAGACCATTTTTCAATACCGAATCACGAGTGTACATCAGTAACAACGCTGGTAGCGAGATTTTTGTGGCGCATGATGCATATGGGTCCGCGTAGATCACATAAAGCTGCTATTAGTTTTCATATTCTTCCTATCTGCTGGCATAAACCGTTCTTATCTATATACTCTCTAACGTTCAATCAATTTTACAGCCAAAGCTGTTATGAGATCACAACAAGGGACGTTTTTGCGCCGTAGTTGTCCGCCGCCGCCGCCGGTGTCCGTAACCACTATCGCTCGAAATATGAAAAAAAAACTAAATAAAAAACACCTAGGGCAGATTGGGAATCGAACCCGGGCCCTCTGCGTGGCAGCCCAGTACTCTACCACTGAGCTACGCCGGTGCTTGAAATCGTGTTGCAAACTGACCCTATGCTGGCTTGATGTCGGGTAAGGAATCGCGTTAACATGTGTAACAAAGCGTTTTAGAACAGTAAAGTAACAACCAGGCGTCACACAATGCGAATTGCGTAACGAGTGGTTCGTTCAATGCTCCAACCCATTACAAAAGCCTCAGGCATAATTCTTCATTGTCGTCAGCCACAGCATCAACAAATTGTACATAATGCGTTACAAGTGTGTAGCGGGTACCACGCTTATCCGAAGGATGACGAATAAAGAGAGTGGGCGCTTCCCCACTACACAAAAGTTATGATGATTTATGGCGTAGTGGGTACCACGCAAGTGAGCTTGTAGTAGTTGCCCCAAGAATGTTTAAAAACGACTCTAGAAAGGCCGCTCTTCCAGCTTTCGCTGTGACTGTGCTGCGCGTTCCGCGCAGGCCTGGTGGTTTTTTTCTTCAACAAGAGAGCATGTGAACCCCAGAAACGCCTAAGACCTATTTTATTGTCACGTGGTGGTGACTATGACAAATGCGACAGTCACTCTGGTGGAAAGGAAACTCTTTTTTGAGCTAATTTCTGCCCAGAAAACTAAGTAACTCAAAGTACGAGCAAAGCGCGCAGTACACTGATAGCGGCAATAAATGTCGTCGGCCTTCGGCAATCTGATCATCGGCAGAACGTGTCTTGTTTTATACAGATGTGATCGCACCTTCCAAAATTATCGCTGGTTCTCGCGTAAGCTCACGAACTAACAAGAGTACGAGCGTACTGCGCGTAATCTGAATATTAATTGTTGAGTTTTTGCGTCCTAAAACCGCGATGTGATTATGAGGGAAGCAGAAGTGGAGGGTTCCGGAAGTTCTAACCATGTTGCGTTTTTTAACCTGCAATCAAATATAAGTACAGCCGCCCTTAGCATTTCATCTGCATCGACATGCGGCTGCCGCAGCAGGATTTGCGCGTAGTCTTAGCAGAACAATCGGGGACAATCTCGAAGTTTACGAAACGGCGCGGGCGGCTTGCACCGAGCAGTGATAAGTTTTTTTGTGGTTTTGACCCGATCACACCAAAATGAAAAAAAAAACAAATAAATAAGAGCGCGTGGCAGTATAGTTGCACAAATCTTCGCAGGACAACGCCGCTATTCACGCTATTGCCCCCCTATAGCTATGATTACCTGGCAATCAGCAATACTAAAAAATAGGAGAAGCCTAAAAGAAAGAAAACATAACTAAACTAGTAAGTCCGTTCCGTTTCACGCGTTCATAGTGAATAAGTTGAAATAGAGGATACAGGTGCCACTCTTAACAGTTATGAAAATTACGCATGAAGTATCGTCAACTTACCTGTTAAAGTAAGACAATAAAAAATCAGCGCCTATGAAAAATTGCCTAAAATGGCTCGTTAGGACGTTCATAAGAAAAACGGACAATTTGATGTAAGAATGTTTCTCAAATCCCCGTCATAAAATCATTAAGGCGGCTCCTAATTATTCCCAATATTATAATGCAAACTCAATTTGGTCATTTTACCAAGCAGTAAGCAAAATGTTTGGTGCTGTATACTCTATGTACGCCCACCTTATGACATAATTGTTCCCCAAATCGCCTTAGCGTAAACTCAAGTGAATATAAATATGTAAACAGTGGCAGAAATAAAGCAGACAGTTAAAAGTAAGGATAAAACACAGCTTATTTTGACTGTACTTTAGAAAAGACATATTGCATTCACCAGACCGAAAAAAAAACAGTTCAGAGCCCTAGGTAACGTACGGGATGCCAGAGATGACCAAATGAGAAAACACTTGTGCTAACAATCATATTAAATTTCAAGAGCTCTTTCAATAGACTTATCAGGAAGAAAGCGG
The DNA here is from genome assembly GCA_030522465.1 of Rhipicephalus appendiculatus. Taxonomy (NCBI): domain Eukaryota; kingdom Metazoa; phylum Arthropoda; class Arachnida; order Ixodida; family Ixodidae; genus Rhipicephalus; species Rhipicephalus appendiculatus. The sequence continues at coordinate 54,673 of JALIZH010025300.1, forward strand.
CATGGTACGTCCCGATATCGTCTGAGAGGTAAACGCTTGTTATATCAGATATAGGATTGGTATGATTCCAAGCTGGACAGTGGCATCGGTATTTGTGCGGTCATCGCCACACGCATTGTGGTAGGCGGTGCTTGCAAGTGGCTAAGGGTAAGTGTCATGGCACTGACGCAACTAAAAAGGAAAAAATTACACCATCTCCCGCTAAAGGGAACCATGTGTAGATGTGAAGCAGCGGGCGCTAACGCTTACATTGGCGGTGGCGTTGACGCTGGTGCTCATCGCAGCGTTGCGCAGGACAGAAAACTGGGGAGGCGCAAAGCACGCAGTGATGGAGCGGTGTTTCTTACTGGAACATGCCAATCGCTGCTAATGGGCAATGAGAGACAGAAGACTCCGACTGGACACAGAGACCCGCAGTCCGCTTTTAGTTAACGCGCACGCTGCGAATTTTTATTGTTCAACAACGCACAGGAGAAATCTCCCACCGGCACCACCTTGGAGGTCAAGATCCATTGCCATATATACGGGGTGGCCAGTGAACGGTTGTGCAGCGCGAGCAGTCGGTTTTTTCAACCAAGAAACTCGCTAGCAGACGCTGCCTGCGTCGGCATCGCGAGGCGAGATAGAGGGGGGAGCGTAGGAGAAGAGAGAGAGGGGGGACGCGCATGCGCAGTGGAAGTATGGACGCCGCGGGCAGGGATGCCTAGAGGAGAGAGGGGGGGGAACCTGGGAGGGGAGAGAGGAGGGGAGGCGCATGCGCAGTGAGGGTGTGGTTGCCGCGGGGAGGGATGCCTAGAGGAGAGAGAGGGGGGAGAGGTTTTTTATTTTTATTTTTTTTTGAAAGGTTTGGGCATGCGCGGTAAGGGTGGTCACGCCGGAGCACCACCACCACCACCGGATTAAGCTTCGCCATAAGATGCTTCACATCTAAAAAAAACTAGAAAACAAAGGGTACGTGGGCAAGCACGCGAACATAGTTTGTGTCGATAATGCGCGAGTTCTGTCATGTTGCTCTGTTTCACCAAAAGGGACTCCGACACCTCATCGCCTGCTCTCACTGGTGGAGTCGGGCGGAAAGATAAAATTATGTCACTGCCCTTAGATTTATTCAGATGGCTTACTGGCACCAGTACCAGCCTGATAAGCGGAGTTCAGTCAGCGGTTAATGTTTCGCACGGTAGCGTTGCCATCGCAGTATCTTGTATCTTAAGATACACGATACATTATCAAATGTATCGGAAATACAGATGCAGATACTCGTCTTGCGAGACGTATCGCGATACAGATACAAGATACCCAAAGAATATCTAAGATAGTATCTAAGATACATGTATCTTCGATACTGCCCAGCCCTGGACTGTTCAACATATGTCTGTGCGTACAACATTTCTACATACCTACAGCGTCATTTCGTATCGTTTCACTCAATAAAAAAATTACACCGCAGTCACCTTCCCTACGAAAGCTTCGCATACCATCGACTCCCAGGGTACGTGGGATCTGCCGTATTTTTTTTTCCATGACCACCACTTCACCGCCTTGCACGTGTTATCGCTCCGTGTAGGCCGTTCCTGGATGTATCGGAAGCTACTCCAGCATTTTATTGCGATAGCAATTATATGGACACTCTCGGCTGATTTTCGCCGTCACCGTCTGTCGAGAATGTCATGTCCCGGATATGTATATGTATGTGTATATATAAAAAAGGCATAAAGAAAAATAAATCAGCAGAAAAAAAATTGGGGGGACCCTTAAGCTTCGCCTTTAACAGTTGAACGCGATAGAGATATCCTGTCCCTAGTACAGGATATCTCTATCCTACACTAGGATACACTAGGATTCACTAGGATTGCACTAGGGACAGTGCAATCATTTAGTGCATACTATGTAATGGGTAGCATGCTTTAAACCACGAGCAATTATGAGCGGGAAATGATTTCGAACTTGCTATGTACCCACTACGTGGTCTTCAGGGAATACGCGCAGCAACGTGTGTGTCTTTTGTAATGGGTGGCCGGCTTTGAACCACGACGTCATTATTATATTCACATGTTCTGACGACCGATGAAAATGTACGCTTGTACCACGCAATATTACTGCGATATTAGATGTTGTATTGTGACGCCTCTATACAGGACGCGTGTGTTTTTAAAGCATAAAAGTTATTAACACAAAAGTGTTTTATGCCGGGGTCCACCAAGATTTAAGTGACGTATTTCCGTCACGGAAATGACGTCGAAAAAATACACATGATTAGAAGACAAAGAAAGAAGTTCCGGCACCGGGAATCGAACCTACGGCTTCTTGGTCCACAAGAAGAGATGCCGGGCACGCTATCCACTGCGCCATGGTCACGTACTCTGTTTGCGTTAGAAACGCGCCTTTTATATCTACCACTGTCCTCTCACAGTGTTCTTGCTAAAGTGAAGTAATGCATAATAACTGTGAAAGCCGCGATTAGTTTCTTCAGAGCGTCGTTTCTACGTATCCGTCCCATTCGGCGCCTTTCGAATAGGAAAAGTGCAATTTTGTCGACGCATTAACACACTTCCAGGTGGCGACCTTACCCCCAGCGTCGGCGTCGCTCATAGCATCCATCTATACCAAAGGTAGCTCTGCGACGCGCGAGTACTTAGCGTGGCTACAGCGTGCCGTAACTGCGCGTTCCCAACTTACACTCGCCCCGCGAAAAATCGAAGCCGGCCAACGGGGAAGACACGACGCGCATTGCGTTTCCCTGTGGTCGGGCAGTGGTGTTCAATAACTCTAACATGCCGCGAGTAGGCGACCTTAGCCAGAATGCGGCATCCAATCAGTGACGCTCTTCTGGCTGTCACACCGCTTTCTCTGATTCCGCTCTCACCGTATACAGCTACCACAAGCATATATGACCACAAGGGTTTGTTTAATCATTGCTCATAGACGTCAGTTGTCGGGATACAGATGTACCACCAAGCGTCAACGTGGATGCATCCACGTTAAAAGGTGCTATAACTGTCAAGCACCAATAGACATTGTGCAAGCTCTTTTATATCAATGTACAGTGAATATTAAACTACTTCTGTAAGGACACGTTTCACGTTCGTGTAATACCGATTCCTATGACAGAGGGATCAACCATGTTTTTTTTTCACTACATTTCCAAGCAGGGGAAGTTATTTTCAATGTAATTCCAAGCAGAAGCATGGCTGTGTGTTAGAACTCCTGCTTGCCACGCACACGGCCTGGGTTCGATCCTCACTCAGACCCGGAAATTTTTATTATTTCTTTTATTTGCATCTTTCCCGATTTTTCGGTCACGGAGAAGATGATCATTTTTCGCTCACAACCAACGACGCCACCGCCGCCGACACCGGAATTTCTGCGAAACGACCTCTTTAACGCTATCGCGTTCAAAACTCCAAACCACCAGACCGGGTATTCGAACAAGCGACCCCTCGCTCCGCAGCCTGCTGCGCTAGCCAACACAGCCACACGCCATGCTCGTGCCAGTGATATAACGGCGAGCTATTCATATGGGCCGTTTGCCGCTCGCGGTACGCAGATCTCGGAGCAGCTTGAGCGTGTTTTCTATCACGCAACGCTTTTACGGTTTATTTCAAATTCAAAACTTCCCTTGAGATGCGCGCGAAAAAGTGGCTCCCTTCTGTACCATGCACTCATGATGTAGAAGGGAGAAAAAAAGAACACTGGGCACACTTGGCGTCAGACGCCACCACGTGGCAGGAGACGCACAGGGGTCATTCCACGTGCCGCAGTTTACAAGAAAAAATTACACCATCTCCCGCTAAAGGGAACCATGTGTAGATGTGAAGCAGCAGGCGCTAACGCTTACACTGGCGGCGGCGTTGACGCTTGCGTTATCGCAGCGTTGCACAGGAGAGAAAACTGGGGAGGCGCAAAGCACGCAGTGATGGAGTGGTGTTTCCTACTGGAACATGCCAATCGCTGCTAATGGGCAATGAGATACAGAAGACTCCGACTGGACACAGAGACCCGCAGTCCGCTTTTAGTTAACGCGCACGCTGCGAATTTTTATTGTTCAACAACGCACAGGAGAAATCTCCCACCGGCACCACCTTGGAGGTCAAGATCCATTGCCATATATACGGGGTGGCCAGTGAACGGTTGTGCAGCGCGAGCTGCACAACCGTTCACGAGGGGAGGCGCACGCTCAGTGAGGGTGTGGTTGCCGCGTGGAGGGATGCCTAGAGGAGGAAGAGGGGGGAGAGGAGGTTTTTTTATTTTAGATGTGAAGCATCTTATGGCGAAGCTTAATCCGGTGGTGGTGTGCGGCGTGACCACCCTTACTGCGCATGCGCAAACCCTTTCAAAAAAATAAAAATAAAAACCTCCTCTCCCCCCCTCTCTCTCCTCTAGGCATCCCTCCCCGCGGCAACCACACCCTCACTGCGCATGCACCTTCCCTCCTCTCTCCTTCTACGCTCCCCCCTCTCTCCTCTAGGCATCCCTGCCCACGGCGTCCACACTCCCACTGCGCATGCGCGTCCCCCCCCTCTCTCTCCTACGCTCTCCCCTCTAGGCATCCCTGCCCGCGGCGCCCACACTCCCACTGCGCATGCGCGTCCCCCCTCTCTCTCCTCTCCTACGCTCCCCGCCCCCCTCTCTCGCCTCGCGAGGCCGACGCAGGCAGCGTCTGCTAGCGAGTTTCTTGGTTGACAAAACCGACTGCTCGCGCTGCACAACCGTTCACTGGCCACCCCGTATATATGGCAATGGATCTTGACCTCCATGCTGGTGCCGGTGGGAGATTTCTCTTGTGCGTTGTTGAACAATAAAAATTTTCGCAGCGTGCGCGTTAACTAAAAGCGGACTGCGGGTCTCTGTGTCCAGTCGGAGTCTTCTGTCTCTCATTGCCCATTAGCAGCGATTGGCATGTTCCAGTAGGAAACACCGCTCCATCACTGCGTGCTTTGCGCCTCCCCAGTTTTCTCTCCTGCGCAACGCTCCGATGAGCGCCAGCGTCAACGCCGCCGCCAGTGTAAGCGTTAGCGCCCGCTGCTTCACATCTACACATGGTTCCCTTTAGCGGGAGATGGTGTAATTTTTTTTTATTTTTGTTTTGAAAGGGTTTGCGCATGCGCAGTAAGTGAGGCCTCGAGGCACACCACCACCACCACCACCACCACCACCGGATTAAGCTTCGCCATAAGATGCTTCACATCTAAAAGAAGTATCAAACAGCGTCGAAAAGTCATATAATCATACAAACAATCCTTGGTCCTGAGTGGGTATGAGCCATGTCAGAGGCAACAACAACAACAGCGTCGGCTTCTGCATTGTGGACACTCGCAGCGCGTTGCTCATATCGCAACACGTAACAACTGCGACAGTTGTTAGTTCACGCTTGTCCTGTGTATATGCGCCCTTTTCGAGCGTCCTTCTTTGTGCTGTGGCAAGTATCGAGCTGCTTGTCGTTCTTCGTGTGACAAACTAATTTCTTGCTATCGCATTGATTGCTTCGTCCTTGTGGCGAAACTGTGACTTTTATCGCTAAGTGATGCGTAATTCATTGTCTCATTTGTTTATGATTTGCACGCATTCTAATATTGTTTGAATTCCTATCATGTCCATTATAAAGTTCCACGCCGCCTCGAATAACCTCGCGAAATATGAAACATGACGTGCGCTAAGCATGAAACAGTTGCGTTCCGCAGGACACAAGATAAAGTCATCTTCCATTCCATAGACGCGCGCTCGCGTGCCGCTACTCAAGCGCTTCCAAGCGGACATTGGTGGATCCGTGCGCAGCTGCATCGTTTATCGCCGGAATGATGGCATAAGCTGAAAATAACATGGCTATATTTGACATTCGTTAATTAAAAAGTAAATTTTAGAAAGATACACAAAGCGGGAAATTCTCTGTATGAACAGAAATGTTGAGGATTAAACGTCCAAACCTACAAATAGCTTCCACAGGCACTCGACCAAGCACCTAGGCCATTTTTCAACACCACGGAATGGTGGTCATATACTGTCAATCGCTCAGGTCCTTCCTCAGTTGACCGCACCAACCTTTCGCCTTTTACTAAAGATTGCCGTGGGGAAGGACTCCTACATGAGCCCGGTAGGAAAAGTTTTGGAAGGCCGTGCCCGTTTAGAATACAATGGCGCTAACTTACCTGTAAATTGTTCACCATCTGTGTAATGACCGCATATGGTGAACAGGCGCGCCATGCTTGTGCCAGCGATATAACGGTGAGCTATTCATACGCACCACTTGCCGCTCGGGGTACGCTGATCTCGGAACACCTTGAGCGGGTTTTTTATCACGCAACGCTTTTACAGTTTCATTTCAAATTGAAAACTGCCCTTCAGAGGCGCATGAAAAAGTGGCCCCTTCTGTACCACTCAGGATGTAGAAGGAAAAAAAAAAAAACCACCGGCCACACTTGCCGTCAGACGCCACCGCGTGGCAGGAGACGCAGAGGGGTAATTCCACGTGCTGCAGTTTAAAAGAAAAAGAAATATCAAACAGCGTCGAAAAGTCTAACAGTATCATATGATCAGTTCTTGGCCCAACCCCCTGAGTGGGTATGAGTCATGTCAGAGGCCACATCAGCAACACCGTCGGTTTCTGCATTGTGGACACTCCCAGCGCGTTGCTCAAGTACAAACACGCAACAACTAATAATAATAATATCTGGGGTTTAAGACGCCGCAGTGGAGGGCTCCGGAAATTTTGGCGATCTGGTGTTCTTTAACGTGCACTGACATCGCACAGTACTAGGGCCTCAACCATTTCGCCTCCATCGAAATGCGACCGCCGCGGCCGGGATCGAACCCGCAACCTTCGGGTCAGCAGCCGAGCACCCTAACCACTGCTCCACCGCGGCGGACAAACACGCAACAACTATGACAGTTGTTAGTTCACGCTTGTCCTGTGTATACATATGCGTCCTTTTCGAGCGTCCTTGTACTGCGGCGGCGCTCGAAAGCTCTGTAAGTATCGAGCTGCTTGTCGTTCTTCGTGTGACATTCTAATTTCTTGCTATCGCATTCATTGCTTCGCGCTAGTGGCGAAACTGTTATTTTTTTTACAGTTCTACTCCGATTTAATGTACAGTCGAACCCTGTAATAACGAACGCCCTCAAGAACGAAATTCTCGCTGCACCGATGACATCTGGCGTCCCCGACGAACGTCTATTGAGTTTGAACGCATTTGCCTCCTCTCGACAGCGAAGAAACCTTAAAAAGCACTCCCGCAATAACGAAAGCGTCGCGCAGTGATCCGGAACTCTTTTTCAAACTCATATGAGCTAGTTCGGAACTCAGAAGTTCGAAAGATACAGCACCGGTCATTCGACAAGTCGGGCACACGCGTTTCGGCCAACCAGCATCGGTGCGACCATTGCTGTTTACGTTCGGCTGGATGATAACGGTTGCAAAAAGAAGTTTTTATTTTTTTTATTATTATTATTGTTTTTTTTTTGCTAAGAACAGATGTTCGATAGCGCCTCTGTTGGCGACTACGTCGGCGCATGATGTTTCACGTGACGGCACCCACGAAAGTGATGTCATGACGACAGACATTCTGTAGACTGCGTAACTGCTTCTTGCCGCGCGTCTCTCCGTGTGCACACCGAGATCTCACGCACTTTCCTTACGTGCCGTGTTGTTTGGCTCTTGATTCTTTTGACATCGTTCGCTGTTTTCTCGGCGCCCACGACGACCACGAAGCTATGCGAAACTTATTTAGCTGTGAGACTCGAGCCATCAAGCTCCTTCAAAGCAAGGTGGAACACAGCAAGTTCAGGGACTTTAAATAAATGTCGGTGGTCCGAAGTAGGCCTAATTGGCGTGCGTATTCTTCTATTTTCGTGACAACGAAGTTCTCACGAGAACGAACAAAAATCGCTTTCTCGGCGATTTAGTTATTGAAGGGTTGGACTGTACTAGGCGATTGGTTGAGTACGTTGTGGAACTCACGTCTAGAGTCAGCGAAAACCTTGAAATCTACAATGACGCAGCAATAAATGCCGACGCGTTTCAACTGCAGATCAGCTTTCCGACTACAGATGACAGTGCTCGGCGCTATGTCATTCAACCGCGCTTGTTTTGTTTTGCAGAACACAGGTTCAGCCAATAAAGAAAGGGTCCACTCTTTTATCTGTTCGACTTTTGTGTTCTCCACAATGACAACCACGTGACACACTGTACATCAGCTGAATCCTTCTCCGACTTCGATCGAAGTCGGAGTTGCGGGAAAGGATTCAGCTGCGGGGTATATATATAGCGGGGTAGAGCTATACGCGTGTTCCTTGCTTTATTTTGAAGTGTGCAGGTTTCACCAGCAAACACTGTTAGCAACGCTCGGGCGCAGATCGTGCCGCAGTGTTTTAGAAGCTTCGCGATTGTTTGAGCTGATTCTGTTACGATTACACGCGGTGCGAGAACGGTCAAGTTTATTCGAGACCTTGCGCGAGCACCAGCGATATACGCTGGAAGGTTCGATGGCTACTCTATAAAAGACGACGGGTGCCGCCGATGATCGTATTATCGATGGCCGACGCTCTGTTCACCGCTGTCAGTGTACAGTGTGAATTGCTTCTAGTTTGACTTTCCGTTTCTCGGGCGCAGGATCGCCTAAATAAGAAGAATCGTCTCAAACCCGCCGACTGCTGCCTTCTTCAGTGTCACCACCACGTGACAATATTCACATCATCTCGTCGTAAAGTGCACTTTTTTCGATAATACTGACGTCTGTGGTCTAACGTGGGTGTTCATGTTATGCGACATACAAAAAATTACACCATCTCCCGCTAAAGGCAACCATGTGTAGATGTGAAGCAGCGGGCGCTAACGCTTACACTGGTGGCGGCGTTGACGCTGGCGCTCATCGCAGCGTTGCGCAGGAGAGAAAACTGGGGAGGCGCAAAGCAGGCAGTGATGGAGCAGTGTTTCCTACTGGAACATGCCAATCGCTGCTAATGGGCAATTAGAGACAGAAGACTCCGACTGGACACAGAGACCCGCACTCCGCTTTTAGTTAACGCGCATCGCTGCGAATTTTTATTGTTCAACAAAGCACAGGAGAAATCTCCCACCGGCACCACCTTGGAGGTCAAGATCCATTGCCATATATACGGGGTGGCCAGTGAACGGTTGTGCAGCGCGAGCAGTCGGTTTTTTCAACCTAAGAAACTCGCTAGCAGACGCTGCCTGCGTCGGCGTCGCGAGGCGAGAGTGGGGGGGGGAGCGTGTGAGAGGAGAGAGGGGGTGTCACGCATGCGCAGTGGGAGTGTGAACGCCGTGGGCAGGGATGCGTAGAGGAGAGGGGGGAGCGTAGGAGAGGAGAGAGAGGGGGGGACGCGCATGCGCAGTGGGAGTGTAGACGCCGCGGGCAGGGGATGCCTAGAGGAGAGAGGGGGGAGTGTAAGAGGGGAGAGAGGAGGGGAGGCGCATGCGCAGTGAGGGTGTGGTTGCCGCGGGGAGTGGGATGCCTAGAGGAGAGAGAGGGGGAGAGGAGTTTTATTTTTTTAAGGGTTTGCGCATGCGCAGTAAGGGTGGGCACGCGGCACACCACCACCACCGGATTCGCCATAAGATGCTTCACATCTAAAAGTTACCCCTTAAACGCCAGTGTAGTCGATGTTACTGGTCCTTTTCTTTTTCTTTTTTTTTTTTTTTTTTTTTTTTTTTTTTTTTTGCGGTGACTGTACTTCCAAGACCGTTCGCGTTGCCAAAAACTGACGTAAAGACAAGTAGGAAAAATTAAGACGGCTTCGCCCTAGTAGTGTCAAGCCTGAAGGAAGTGCGGAGCTGGGCAGCCTTCTTTGTTTCTCTTCGATTTTCTCTCTTTCCTTCTCTCCTTCTTTCTTTTGGTATTTTTCCACTTTTTCGGTAATTTTTTTTTATTTCTACTTATTTCTATTTTTCTTCCTATTTTTCTCCTTCTTTCTCTCTCTTTCAATTTCTCGCTTGCTTCCTCCGTGCTTTCAATAAACGTGCTCCGTACTCAATATCATCGTCTAGGCCAGGGGTCTCAAACACGCGGCCCGCGGGCCGCATGCGGCCCGCGAGTCTCTCTCTTGCGGCCCGCGGCCCGCACATGGCTGTCTTCGCCCCACAATTTAAAAATTTTCCTGATAGGTTTGTTCGTGAGCTACACAGGTCTAAAGCACTGTTTTAGTGAGGCACCCCATGTGGTCACCCTGTCTTGAAGCGTAACCGTGAAACTATGTTCCAGAATCGGCATGCAGCTTTTAGTGATCTTGGAGATCGGTATGGATATGCTGATAGAATCCTGGCACCAAATCTCCTTCATAAGTGAGCCGTATAAGTGATATAGGGAAGGTTTACCTTTAAATGGCAACGTTTGCTGACAATTCGTACGAAATTCCTCCTGCCCCCCCCCCCCCCGTTGTTGTTACATTCTTCACTGCCGCCCCCCCCCCCCCCCGCTCTCGGGCCCATGCGGGACCAAATTGTGTGACTGCGGCCCGCTGGCTGACGTGAGTTTTTGAGACCCCTGGTCTAGGCGCTCGAAGAACAAGAGGAAGAAATCTTCTCCTTGGCGCGAGCGCGCACTTCAGCTGGCTATGCTATGTGTGGTTTTTTCTCTGCGTTACGTCAAGCGACGTTTTCCTGCGTTACGCCAAGCCTGGCCCTCTAAAGTGCTGCCTTCTTAAAAGACACAGAGAAGGTTAATCCTGAATTTTCCGATTTTCTACTTGTCCTTACGTCACTTCTTGGCAGTGCGAACAGCCATGAAGTCGTACCCACTCGTCCCTATACCAGCTTTACGGACCAGAACTCAGGAATAGTACTTCGGTTGTTGTTGTGTCGTGATGTCTGCTTCTACTAGTTTCGGTTTCGTTACCAAGGTTGCTGAGTGGCGCCTCACTCGGCAACGATGAGATGTATGCGCCGCTAGGGGCGCTTAAGAGCAACACCTCCAACACCTCCTATAGACGTTTTCATAAACGGCTCCCTGGGCGCCGCCATTGTCCTTTCTTGGCTGCGCAAACTGGCGTGACCCCCCCCCCCCCCCCAAAAAAAAAATGCACTGTCGAGGCTGCGACGTCAGCGTTTGCACTCCCGCGCGCAGCCCCGCATGGCAGCGTTTTTTCTCTGCTGTGAACAGGTCTATATACTTCACAAGGCCTGCGCCCAGCGTGAAGTGACGTCAATTACTTCACGCCGCGCCGGGGAGCGTAGGAGAGGAGAGGGGGGGGGACGCGCATGCGCAGAGGGAGTGTGGACGCCGCGGGCAGGGATGCCTAGAGGGGGGGGAGCGTAGGAGAGGAGAGAGAGGGGGGGACGCGCATGCGCAGTGGGAGTGTTGGACGCCGCGGGCAGGGATGCCTAGAGGAGAGAGGGGGGACCGTAGGAGGAGAGAGAGGAGGGGAGGCGCATGCGCAGTGAGGGTGTGGATGCCGCGGGGAGGGATGAGGAGAAAGAGGGGGAGAGGAGGTTTTTTTATTTATTTTTTTTTTGAAAGGGGTTCGCGCATGCGCAGTAAGTGAGGCCACGCGGCACACCACCACCACCACCACCACCGGATTAAGCTGCGCCATAAGATGCTTCGCATCTAATAGCACAGACAAACCACGACACACAAGAAAACGCGACATTTCCACCGGCACCGACTTCGTGTCAACGGCGAAAGCAAGCAGAGTGATCGAGCGTTCGAAGACAGCAGCTCTCGGAGTTCTCGGAGCTCTCGCGTCTACGGCAGATGCTATCGCGTCTCAGCCGGCGGGTAGTGACGACAGAATTCTGGGCGCAGGCCTTGTCAGGTATACAGGAGGGGGTTGTTAAGAGGCGACTTGTAAAATAAGGTTGTACAGAGTTTGTGACGAGCGCTTGAAGCGGACGGTTGTGTTCATATAGGCGTGCGCAGGGTTCCTCTTCAGGGGGGGGGGGGGGGGGGGGCGAAGGCTCGTCGCAGCGCCCCCCTTCCCAATTAGGTCAATGTATGGGGTAGACTTTGCGCCCCCCCCCCCCCCTTCTTAGGTGAGGAGCAGGGGCGGCCGCCCCCCTCTGCACCCCCTCGTGCGCACGCCTATGGTTGTGTTTCTTCGGCGCTCCGCGCCGCTCTGTGCCGTGGCTGGCGTCCTCGCCGGCCGCATCGGCCGACCGCTGCCGCGTTTCTCCTTCTTCGTTGAGGCCGCCTAGCCGCGACGCGACAGTTCTCCCATTCAAATAGATGTTTCGCTGTCCTCGCACCCAACTCGTAATACTTTCGTGCAAAACAAATTGCTTTTAAGCCGCCAATCGCATTTACGACATGCGGAGCTCCTTTCGTATTAGCCGCAACGGCCGACGAGGAAGATTAAGCCACGCCCGTGGTGGCGTTCGCCTTGCGCGCGCGATCGCGAGCTGTGAAGAAGAACCGAGTGAGCTCTGCGGCCGCTGTTGGGTATCGAAGAGGTTTAGATCGTAGAATAAATTTATCCGCCTTACTTATTTTCTAAACTCCTTGTTTTTAATCAAACTGCTCGCATCAACATTTATTTCAGTATTTTTATTCATATATTATTAATATTTCCAATTTTTGATTAATTAATTCTCCTTTCATCTTTAAATCGACATCTAACCTAATATTTAAGAATTTCTTGCTAAACTACCCGGTTCTTGGCCAATCCCCCCAGCGTGGGTGTGTGCCACGGTCTAAAGGATCTACTCTACTCTACTGTTGGGTGCTCGTTCTACCCCGATTCTTCTAATCGTCAGTAATTTAGGCCGCGGTTGCACCAGCGACAGAATTTATCTCTCCTGCGCTTCCATCGCCACCACTTCACACGCCACAGTCCTCTTGCCCTGGCTTCCGCATCCAGTAGCCATATCGGTACTTCTACAATCATCACTGCGCTTCCCACGCCATGACATCACCGGCACCAAAAGCCGGCTCAGGTCAGGGTACACCATCACGGAGCATGCTGGATGGCATCGTGACTGCCTCGGATCCGCGGCCTTTCATCCAGGAGAACGTCTACATCCTCCTGGGCGAAGGTTGGTTTCAGCGGATGGTGCTGATGTGCTCCTTGCTATGCTTCACAGTTGTGGTCCTGCAAGCGTTCGCCTACCGCCTCATCGGTCGCCCCGTCGAGCACTGGTGCCATCCGCCCGAGGAACTTGTGGACATGCCCCTCCAGGAGTGGAAGAACGTGGCAATACCAATCTTGCCGGACGGCAAACTCAGCCAATGCACCGTCTACGAACCACCGTTGCCGGTGAGCGCTCGATCCTCTCTTCTTATGAACCAGAAACTCGTTTGTAGGGGGGCAGGCATATTTGGGGGGGTGGCAGCGGCTTAGGTGGAACGACCTGACCACGGTAGCATCTTCCTTGACCTTATGGCATGCGTGTCCCCAGTGTTTGCTCGCCATTAGCTGTCACGTAATGAAAGCCACTGCTCTGAGATGTGCGCGCCAACATGTGATAACTAGGCTCAAGATGTGTCTGTTTTCCTTAAATGGGCATGCGATGCAATTGAACATGTTCATTAGAGAATGCAGCATATTTGCAAACAATAACCTACAACGTTATCAGCCAGGGCGAGCCAGGAGAATAATGAAAATGTTGGTAAAAGCTTTCGCTTTCTCGACGACGCATTTTTTGCGAGTCCATATCGCTCAAGGCCATTCTCAGTCGACCTTCTTAAGAATTGTAGTAGTGCTCCAAAAAATAGCAAAGCGAAAAAAGGTTGTCTTGAGTCGTCGTTTTCTCTCTTTTTTTTTTTCTGAGCGTGTCCCCCAATGTACTGACATAAATTTCAGGAAGCAGTGATGTGCAGTCAAATATGATGTTTTCGACATACCGATGAAGAGTTCCGCATCAATAATACAGGCGTCTCCCACGTGCTTTTTCCCGTTTTATCGGAAGGGCGAAGACACAAAGGAGCGCCAAGTAGTGCCCTGTCGCCGGTGGGACTACGCCGGTGATCGACTGGGAGACAGCATCGTCAGCGCCTGGAACCTTGTGTGCGGCCGCCGCTGGCTGTACCCGCTCTCGACATCCGCGTACATGGTAGGCGCCATGGTGATCGTGCCTCTGGCCGGTATCGCGTCCGACCGCCAGGGCCGCAGGCCCATACTCCTCCTTTGCTCGTTCACCATGCTGTTCGCCAGCGTGGCCACCGCCTTGTCGCAGGCCTTCACCATGTTCGTCCTGGCACGCTGTCTCGTTGCCGGCACGTCCGGCGCCACCAGCATCCTGGTGTTCATCGTGCTGTACGAGGTTACGGGCAACGAACACCGCGCCCTCTATAGCATCCTGGCTACAACCATTAGTGCGGCATGGACGACGCCGCTGCTCTCCGTGGTGGCGCTGGCCGACCCAGGTTGGTGGCTGTCGCACGCGTTCCTCGCAACGGCCACGGCTTTGGCGGCTGCTTGGTGCTACTCGATCCAGGAGTCCCCGGTCTGGCTCATTGATACGCACAGAGTTCGCCGAGCCGAGCGTGTCATACTGTACGCGGCCGCGCTAAACGGCATTGATCTGACGATAGTCAAGGCAACCTTCAAGGCTTTCAAGACGCAGCTGGAAAAGCGAGACTTGGCGACCCCGACCGCCAGCACCGGCACGTGCAGCAGCGCATCGACATTTAGTCGTCGAGCAGCGTCCGTCCTGATTTCCTGGTTCGGCGTGAGTTTTGCTTTCTACGCGACAGGCCTCCGCGAAAAGACGATCGGCATCCAATGGGCCATAACGGCATTCACGCTTCAGGTGGTGCTGATCGTCGTCGTCTACAATGTCATCACAAAGTGGGGTCAACGGAACGCGTTGTCCATGATACTGGCATTGCTCTGTTTGTCCAGCGGCCTGTGCGTGCTCGTTCACACCCTGAACATGAACTTCCCCTGGACAGCACTTGCGAGGCTCATGGTGGACACCAGCGCCAACGTCGCGATTGCCATCAACTATTGCTACACGACGGAGGTGTTCCCCACCACCATACGCAGCATGGGGTTGTGCGTGTCGTATGCGGTAGGGCGAGCTGGTGCTCTGCTGGCCACCTTTCTAGACACGCTGACTGCCGACAACCATGTGATATTGGACATCGTCATGACGCTGCTCGTGTTCGCCAGCGGGACGGCCATTCAGTGGCTGCCCGAAATATTTGTGCATAAGAAGGTGGATCAAAGCACGCAGCCGGCGCCTAATACCGAGCAGCAGCGTAAGGAGGCTCTGAAGGCGACCTTGGATCAGGGTACTGAGCACATCGGCACGAAAGGTAAAACTCGCAAATCGCGTCGGAGGGGAACGCAGTCCTCAGCGTCTGCAGGCGTGCAATCACCGTGTGTGACCTTGTCTCCGGGATCAGCGCGCAGCCCGACTTCTGAAACTGTCGCTTCGCCCCGCAGAGCAAAGCTCTCGAAACGGAACAAGAGCGGCGTAAGCAGTGGAGTTGCTTCGCCGCCTTCACAAGCTCATATTTCCCCTTGAGCGCGTTTCCAATCGCCATAGCTTGCTCTATTGTATTTACGCTGAAGACTCCTTAAATCCAAGCCGTGCTAGCTTGTATGTGATTATGATTTTTTGTACATTCAGCGAATTTTAATATTTTACGTTTCGATTTAGAGAAAGTGGTTCACACTTTGTATATATATGTGCCTTGCGATAAACACGTGTTTTCTCTGTGGATGAGTATGCGCTTTTTTTGCTGCTGAAAACGCCCCATATGACTAACGCATGTAGTCAATCTGCAGTGGTATTTGCGCTAACAGTAACGTATGCATACCTCTCGCGTCCTCGTGCGAATGCGCAGACCTGCAGAAGTTGCATAAGTGCGATGCCGGGTCTCTTACATTGCAATCCCTGCATGGTTATAACCTTGCTTTCTGAAAAAAAAAGAAAAAAAAAGCCGTGGTGCATCATGCAGCACTCGAGCTGAAATTTTCAAACTTGCACCTTTTTTTACAAATGTCTGGCAACTCCGTTTTGTGTCCTGCGTGTGTTGCCGAGCGAGCATTGAAGTGGTCCTCAGAAAACGTAGTTAGGAACGCAGCTCTCACGATCGCGTCATGTTTTTGAAAGAAGTATGGTCGGAGTACAATTCTTGAGGGAACTGTACAAACGATCTCTTTTGTCGGTTGGAAGAGCAGAACGATTATGTTACTGCCAACTACTAGTTAGCTGGCAAGGAGGGCCGCAGTGTGAGCAATGACGGTGTGTTCGGTCTGTTTTATGTGATGGCCTTAGTCAACATCGTAAGACGTGTCCTGAATTGCAAGGGCTATAGATCATCGGGCACTCGGGGCTCGCAGTGTGCTCTAAGTGCAATAAGATATATTGGGGCAGGGTTGCAGTTGGTGGCTACTTTGCGCCATATCGGCTACTTTTAGACCCCGTTGGCAACGAAAATTTCCAGTTGGTGCCTTGGCTCTTTCTTAAACTTGTGGTTTTACTTATTCAAAATGGTTTTATTTATTCAACAAGGGTAAAGACTCTGTTGATAATACCGCTTCTGTTCTATTTGGCTAGAAGTTCGGCGATAATATCAAATGACATGGCTACTTTGGCTACTTTTGGCGCGAGTTCTGGCGCCTTTTTTATGTCCACCCAACGGCAACCCTGCATTGGGGTTTAGTACTTTTGGCGACTGTGACAAAAGCCTAACTATGTTATTATGTGTGCCATACCATGTATCCCTAGCTCTTCGTCCAGCCGAGCTCAATTTAAAAGCGATAGCTTCAACTACTTTAATTACCGAGGACTGATGGCAAAGTTCGCACAATAAAAATCGAGCTAGAACCCCATCAATGACGAAGCTTGCCGTGTATGAGGGCGGAACACTAATATCGTGGTCCGGATAGAATTCCGGGGTAATAAAAGCATTTATAGTGTTTTCTAGTTTGTTTATTAACGCGAGAGCGTTAAAGAGCTCGTTTCGCAGAAATTCCGGCGTCGGCGTCAGCGTCGTTGGTTGTGAGCAAAAAATCATCTTGTCCGTTACCGAAAAATCAAGAAAGATGCAAATAAAATAAATAATAAAAATTTCCGGGTCCGAGTGAGGATCGAACCCAGGCCGTCTGCGTGGCAAGCAGGTGTTCTACCACACAGCTAGGCCTCTTTTTTTTTTCTTTACTTCCGGTTTTCTGCTTGGAAATACTGTGAAAAGAACTTCCTCTGATTGGAAATGCAGTGAAAATAACTCGTTCTTCGCAAACGCAAGCGTCTTTTATATAGGCGTCGCAATATAACATGTGATATCCCACTAATATTGCGTGGTACAAGCGTGCATTGCCATCGGGCGTCAGAACATGTGACTATCATAACGATTTCGTAGTGTAAAGCCGGCCACCCATTACAAAAGGCACACACCTTACTGCGCGTATTCCTATAACACCACGTAGTGGGTGCATAGCAAGTATGCACTAAGTGGTTGAAGAACGCACACGGGACAGGACGTCGCTATCGCGTTCAACTCTTAAAGGTGAAGCTTAAGGGTCCCCCCAATTTTTATGGAGCTCTTGCATACTCGGCGGGAACAAGCGAGAGCCCGAGCTGGTGTCGTGAGAGAATAATAAATTTTATTATTCGTACTGAGATTCATTTTACCGGCGCATCGTGGGCCTTGCTATGCGGGTGTTCACCACGGGTGACCGTGTAAAAAGGTTTCATAATATACGCGACAGGCACGTCATGTTGTTCATGTCATCAACTTCCAGTCATGTTCGTCCTACACCCTCATACCCTGCTATGCCAATATTGGTATGTTCCAAGTTTAGGAGGCCACCACGAAAGCGCTCAGACATAGGCAACTAGATAGATAGACCGATAGCCGCGGTCAATATACCTTGCTGATGGCACGACATGGCCGTTCCTGAAGCACATGACCATAAAAACTCAAAGCGCACTGAACTGTACAACGATCGCTTTCATGGCGACATAAACAATCTGAAGGAGAAGAAAGAACAGGTGAGTAGAGGGTCGCTCCTCCGCTTATCCTTCGTCTTCTTCCATAGGTTCATGATTGCGTGAATGTTTTCTTTTACAGCGAAAGCTGTTATGAGATCGCAACAGCCGTTTTAAATGCGAAGCATTTCTTTGCGGACTGCAAGCACTTTGAGCATTTCTATCTACGTATATTTCTGTCTATCTATCTAGCCGCCTACGTCTGTGTGCTCTCGTGATCGCCTCTTTTAACTTGGTGTCATAGGCGGAGAGTACGGGAAGGCTCCGGGGCTCAGCCCCCCCCCGGACGGCGTCACGGGGGGCCGAGCCCCCCCCCCCCCCGGCGCCTGCCCGGGATATTTCTTAAGAGCTTGGCTTAGGTCCCCGTCCATTGACAACGAGCGTTTGGCCTCCTGTCTGGCAGCTAGTTATTTCACAGGGGGCTGTTTATACCCGCTTTTTAATTTCAGGCTTTTAAAATTCCGATCATGGACCAGTGACAAGTGAAACATTCAGTTAATAATTCTCCGCAAAGAGATTTGCATGTGCGGAATATGCTGTGTTAACAAACAACTGAGGCGACCTCTTAGAGTTCTATAGTGGTAGAAAATTGTATTTTCTACCACCTGAGAATTATTTTTGGCCATCACAAATTGAAGATAAAAGCTTCCTGTACCAGCATTAGGCCACTGTCTTACGTCTGGTGCATGTTTTAACAAAGTAATGCATGTCAATAAAGAAAATAGGCGGGTGCCACTCATTGTGGGAATTTATGTGATGCAGTCACCGAGTAGCAGCCTATACGGCATTTTTCGCTTTGAGCCAAGCGTTGCGAAGAGGATCGATGTCTTTGTGTAAGTTGAAAAAAAATGCCCCCACCTCCCCCGAAAGGAATCGTGAGGAAATGCGAATGCATTTCGCGTGCGCTTCACTCCATTTATATATGGTGGTTGTGGTTCGAAGAAGGAAAAGGCGCCTAATTTCTGCAGCCTGGTCGGGAGCACGGCGCAGCGCCTGTTTTTTTCTTTTCTTGCTTTTTCTGTTTTTTCTTCTTTTTTTTATTTTTTAAACTTTTTCTTAATTTTGTTTTGTTCTTTTTTTTCTTTTTTTTATTTTTAACATTTTTTTTTTCATATATAGCTCCGCCGAGCTCCCGCGATGCGAGCGCCCTCACGCACCAGAGCGCGCTCCTCCTCTCCACTCACTATAACACCTGCCGAGGCCACCGCGGACAACGCCAACGCCGGATGCCTGACATAGCCCGACTAAGAAATGCATTCGCATTTAAAACTGGGGATGCGTAAAGCACGCAGCGATGGAGCGGTGTTTCCTACTGGAACATGCCAATCGCTGCTAATGTGCAATGAGAGACAGAAGACTCCGACTGGACACAGGGACTCGCAGTCCGCTTTTAGTTGACGCGCACGCTGCGAATTTTTATTGTTCAGCAACGCACAGGAGAAATCTCCCCACCGGCACCGCCTTGGAGGTCAAGATCCATTGCCATATATACGGGGTGGCCAGTGAACGGTTGTGCAGCGCGAGCAGTCGGTTTTTTCAACCAAGGCTTTGCTTTCCCTTCGGTGTCCATACGCTGCCGGCTACTGGCCCTGCTCTTCCTGTTGCGCCTTGTGCAAAGAGAAAAAATCCCCCGCGCGAACTCTCGCATATTATTTTCTTGGCACTCACCTCCGGCACTTGATGCCTAATGCGCATCTTAACAGCGGCCTACAGTCAGTAACGCTTCCTTCATTTTATGCAACTGCCGTTGCATTTTTTCGCCATGTCCAGTCGACCTGCCCTGGGGTAGATGTGTTGAGCAATCCTATTGTTGACACAACAGCTGCTTTGTTGCTCCCGTTAGTTCCTCCAGCCCGCCGCGCTCGCTCTAGTCGTGTGTCTTGGAGTGCACTGACAGCATCTTTTCTGCCTGGCCACCTCCGGGACTTCATGTGGCGGCTGGGATGGGGTGTGCTTCCTACTCTCGACCGCCTCGAGAGGTGGAGAATGGTCCAGTCAGCAACATGCCCGAACTGCTCCCTACAGGAAACAAACCAGCATTTTCTCAGGCAATGCGTCATTGCTCGTGTTTTCTGGAAGGCTGTGAATGTTGGATTTCGCGGTCTCGGCGTAAATCGCTTCGTTTCTTCTGGGCGTTGTTCTCGAGGCCGCTTCGCTTGCCTTCTCATCGTTGCCGGTGCTTTCTGTCTCTGGCGCAACCGCTGCGAAGCGGTTGCAGCAGGCCGTCGCCGTCGCGCTCTCTACCCGATCCTAGAGCGATTGTACTCGGAGTTGCTATTCTGTTTTGTCGGAGGAACTCTTCTTTCTTGGTGAAGTAGAATTCCTTCGGCACTGGTCCTGCCCTTTTGTGTTGGTCTGCAACAAACGCGTAAAACTTATCTTTCGGCCTGCCTGGTTTTGGTAGGCTGATGTGTCGATTGGTGTCGGCAGAAACGCCATGTAAATACGCAAAATGTACATATTCATGTTTTATTGCGCTTTTTGTTTACCATGTAATGTACATATGTGTACCTATGTTTTTGTAACAAATTTCTGCGTGTCTGTGCATGTTCTGTTAAAATGTTATTGATGTCCATAGTCTGTGTTAATAAATTTCTCTAAACACAGAAACTCGCTAGCAGACGCTGCCTGTGTCGGCGTCGCGAGGCGAGAGAGGGGGGAGCGTAGGAGAGGAGAGAGAGAGGGGGGCGCGCATGCGCAGTGGGAGTGTGGACGCTGCGGGCAGAGATGCCTAGAGAAGAGAGGGGGGAGCGTAGGAGAGGAGAGAGAGGTGGGACGCGCATGCGCAGTGGGGAGTGTGGACGGCGCGGGCAGGGATGCCAAGAGGAGAGAGGGGGGGAGCGTAGCAGGGGAGAGAGGAGGGGAGGCGCATGCGCAGTGAGGGTGTGGTTGCCGCGGGGAGGGATGCCTAGAGGAGAGAGAGGGAGAGAGGAGGTTTTTTATTTTTTTAAAGGGTTTGCGCATGCGCAGTAAGGGTGGTCACGCCGCACACCACCACCACCGGATTAAGCTTCGCCATAAGATGCTTCACATCTAACACCTGCCGGCGCGCACACCTCCTCAACCTATCCTCCTCCTCCGCGGACAACGCCGCACAACGCCGGATGCCTGACATAGCCCGACTATGAAATGCATTCGCATTTAAAATAAATCGGGAGGCATCACAATAGATATTCATACTGATATCGTGGTGCAGGCGCCAAAGACAATAAGGTGGTGTTAAAGTAGTCCTTAATTATATTATTTTATTTAGGAGGCGGACATGCTCTCCCTCTCTCTCTCGATATATATATATATATATATATATATATATATATATATATATATATATATATATATATATATATATATATATATATATATATATATATATATTGTAGTGGTGAAAGAGCAAAGGATTCGCCAGTGGGACGCTCGCTCTGTGCGACGCGCGAGCGCTGTTCACGAGCTGTTGGTGCCGAGCCTGTTAGACTGTTTCCTCGCTGTAGCATGTCGTCTACTTGCTCTGTAATTACGCGCCGCTCCACTGGTGATACGCGATAGGGGCGCTGGCGCGAAGGCGTATTGGTCCCAGTGTCAATTTTATGGACAACGGTGTTTGTTCGACCGAGTGCCGCTTGGGGGAAGTCAAACGAACTTCTAAACTCGTGCAGAAGAGTAAGAAGCTGCTCTCGTTGAGCCGGAGCGAGGTGGCTGTCGATGGAACGGTGAAATGCATCCGAGGACACGCCGTCCGAAGCAAGGTGAGGAGTCAATGCGTTCAGCTCCGGATGTTGCGTGGTTTCGTAAGAATCAATGGGTACAATAATGTCTTCGTCGATAGCTTGAATGTGGCCGAGCGTCTTGTTACGGCGGAGACTAAGAGGGCACGAGTTCGGATTGGAAATTAGTATTCCAGTGGTATCTTGACGAAGTGCCAGAACGGCGAATGGCGCGATAAGAAATCCCATCCGAGAATAACATTGTGGGAGCACGAAGCCAATACAAGAAATTCGATGGTGTACAACACGCCTCGAATGACCACTTTGGCCGTACATGCTGCAACGGGCTCAATTTGTTGTGCGCTCGCAGTGCTGAGGGACATCACGGGAGACAGCGTCGTGACTTTACGAATAGAGCGGCAGAATTTTTGACTTATCACGGATATCGCGGCACCAGTATCTATGAGCGCAAGTGTTCGTACACCTTCGACGTTCACATCAATAAGATTGGCTTCAGCTTAACCTGAAGAAATGTCACTTCGGGGCTCGACAACTCACCATACTTGGTCATGTGGTTTCCAAAGAAGGCATCTTGCCCGACCCTGATAAGCTCCGCGCTGTTGCTGAATTCCCAAAGCCGACTACACTTAAAGAACTACGGAGCTTTGTCGGGCTGTGCTCTTATTTTCGTCGCTTTGTCCGCAACTTTGCGTGCATCATTGCTCCACTCACCAAGCTGCTTGCTGGCCCTGCGGATCTTTCGAATTGGACTCATGCCTGTGACGAATCCTTCACTACCCAGCACCTCCACCACTTTGCAAAGGGGTTTATTTGACGACGTCTGGCAACTGGCAGGAAGCCGGCACAGCGAGGAAACAGTCTAACAGGCTCGGCACCAACAGCTCGTGAACAGCGCTCGCGCGTCGCACAGAGCGAGCGTCCCACTGGCGAATCCTTTGCTCTTTCACCACTACAATATATATATATATATATATGAAGCGACAGGGAGAGCAATGCAGAAGAGCAAGCCGGGCCCCACCCCCTCCGGCAAAATGAAAACTCTCCGCCTATGCTTGGTGTAGACCAAAACTGCCATGGAACGGTAAGAGAGTTTGGGGAATATGACTGTCTGGTCACAACAAGAATAACGTGAAAATCCTGTCACGTACGTCGTTCAAACCCTTTCCTACAGACATGTGTAGCACATACCCGTATACCACAGGCCGCGGTCTGCGGGTATGTGTCACACGAGATTGACAGTTTACATCTACACCGGAACGGTGAGGACAGATATTATAATATAGTAACCTAAATACGAGAGCATTAAGAGAAACTGACAT
>JALIZH010025302.1:0-26228 GCA_030522465.1 Rhipicephalus appendiculatus
AACAATGGAGGTCTCGGACCGAGGTCAACGGATATGTTTTATTATTCCAATACTGTGGCCCCCTGTCATCAGTTTCTTTCAGATGCATCGCGGTGCATTATTCCCCACATATTCATGAGCGCCACTCAGGGGCCTGTCACGGCCAACTCTGCTATTTACATACAACGAACCTCCCATAATAACAAGACCATGCTTCACTCAGTCCTGGACAAAATGAGTATGTTAAGCAGTTTGGGAGATTACTAGAATACTGAAGAATAAAAAAAACGGATTGAAGAAGTGAGCTCAAAAAGAAACAAGTTTATCGGAACACCAAGTCGCAAAAAAAAACAAACGATGAACCATGCACAGCGAGATTAGATTGCTGGATAAGCTCCTTGCTTTACTCTTGGATGAACAAAAAAAGTTATTTCTGGGCTAGAAAATGAAGACAAATCTTCGATCAGGCAGTATGAAGCTTTTCGTGTAGTGAGAGTTTATTGATTAATTTAAGACTCGAGTTGTTGGAACGTGTTCGGGCAGGCAAGTTTGGCATAAGTTGTGAAGTTAAAGGGACGCTAAGAGAATACACTGCTTCAAATGTACTAGCGAAGCTTACCAAGTGGGTATATAAAGATACACCATATTTGCCGCGAAAAAGACTCTTTGCAAGCCGAATAATGCGCCAAAAAATAAAGTGAAGTGGCGATGGCACCTGAATTTCCGTGCACCATCCCAGCATAGTGACACATAGATAGTGAGGGTGTCCACCAGGACATACAGAACAATTTACCAGAGTGAATCAATTAAATTGTGTTGGACAACTGCCCGAGACTTAACGTAGCAACTGCAGAAAATTATATAGAATGCAATGTAAAAGTATGGAGAGCTGGGCGAGTTGGTTTGACGACATTATTGGAAACATTTTGGCGCGCACACAATAGACGAAAACGAATGGCGAGAAGACAGAAAGGCGAGATCGCACCCGTCTGTCTTCTCGCCTTTCGTTACTTTTCGTCTATTGTGTGCGCTATAAAATGTTTCCAATATATAGAATGAATACGACGACGAACCAAGCTCCTACCACGATGGCACATCTGCACCAATGTAGGATAACACACACATGCCACCACGATGGCACATCTGCTCATGTAGGATAACACACACATGCGCACCAATGTAGGATAACACACACATGCTACCACGATGGCACATCTGCTCATGTAGGATAACACACACATGCGCACTGACAGCAGTGAATACAATGAAGACCACAAACACAAAAAAAGCACGCAAATAAAAGCACCGAAACAACACCTGGTTTTGATAAAAGATTGCAAACAGAATGTGGTTACGTACCGAGGTATCGTCGCGCTTTTCGAGAGAATAATGCCGAGAGGCAACTGACACATTTATCTTTCCATTTGTCGATTTCAATTGCCTCGACCGTTTCTCCTGTTTCCTTGTTGCGTTCCTTGCGCACAACCTTCGTACCCGTTATAGTGGGAGCAAGAGAACTTTGAAATCTGGGACAACACACCGATAATCATGTGTTGAGGTTGAGCGTTAACTCCAGAAACTAAACTTAGCCCTTCATTTTGTATGTGATGGCGAAGTGTACGATAATCGAGTCTCAAAGAATAATTTTTGAGTCTAAATTGAGTATTATATTATTGTATTTTGTATTATTTTAAGACACATTAATTACGTTTGCATGCAGCGTCATTTTAGCTGACAGACTTCTTGCGTTGCCTCGCCAAATGCACCTGGTCACGACAAAGGCCACGTGGTCAGGAATGTGTATCATCTTGCACGACTGTCCCGCGAAGACGACACACATAGACGACGACTCGAACACGAACTCCACACGCTAGACTCTGAGGGGACATTTTTGTTGGAAAAAATACTATGCCCATGGCCGTCTAAGATAAACCACAAAGCGATGAAAATGCTCCCAAGTTTTTTTTTTCTGTTTTGACGAGGCCAATATTTGTGATGAATATTGAACGGAATATATATTAAAAAACTGCACCCCCCACCGTTCAACGGGAATTTTTGAGCTCACAAAATGTAAGACTGTATAGATATATTATATTACTTTTATTTTTTTTTTAATTTTCAAATCCTAACAGCCAAGTGGAAAGGCTAGCCGTAGTCAAGCAAGGGTGACAAGAACTCCTCCTTTTATTTTTTATTTCAGTAAAAACACCATGGTGTCAAGGTTGATAATCATGGAAGTTTGGGTGTACTGCCACTACTCCATCATTTGGTGCACTCTAAATAGGGGGTGTCCGCAAAGTTTCTGAGAGTGACCCGAGCTCGAAATTCATGGTGCTTATACACCATGAATTTCGAGCTCGGGTCCACGAATCAAGCTCCTACCACGATGGCACATCTGTACCAATGTTAGAGAGCGAGAACTTATTAGTATAACGCGACACTAATTGGATATGCCCAGCAGTATCAACGACGTTACATCATGTAACGCGTTTATTTGGGTGTCAATATATATAATGCAGTCTGTTTCTATCGCGAACGTAGGCGCTAGGCTCTGGAACCTGGGCAGCAAGTACGGTAGTGAAAGTGTAGAAGTTGTCACTTTCGTAGCCGTTCACCTGCTACAATATTCAGCTTTGCAGGTTAATCTACGTGGCTGGGTCTTAGTACACGGTTGTAATGTTCACAGCCAGTTCGATGGAAATGACGTAGAACATTCATGCTCCCAGCCGTGACGTGGCAAACACGTGTTCTTTTGAGATGTCAATATTGGCGGTGTCTCCGTTCGCTCTACTATGCCCGTTTGTCTGCTGCAACGTGCTAAACAGACTAAGGCCGGTGTCCGTTTCAGAGTTTTGCGTCAATTTGACCTTGTCTAATGTCATTGAGGTTTCCGAAGCTGCACAAGTGTAGTGGATGTATTGAAACATTACCTTGCTCTTATTAGGCCTCGAGAAACTATCTTCCGATAGTACAAAGGCCAATATCAAGTACATAGGAACTGTTTTTTTTCACGAAGGACTTCGAAGATAATTGACAAAACGAAGGAAGACGGCAAGTCAAACGCGGTGCTGTTTCAGAAGGCCGCTTCCTTAATTCTTGACATGGCTCAGATATTATGCAGATTTGGTCCGCAGTTTTTAGTGGGCTGAGTCTCCATATTCCGCCTCTTAAGTTTCGTGATTCATATCTGATGCAGCGATGTTTGCTTTTACATCCATGTTTCACGCTAGGTTTCTCCATAAATTTATGCCAACGTAACGAAGCGTGCCAGAGGCGCATGGTGAGATTATTTAGAATCTTTGTTTTTATCTAAACGGATGCCAGAACGTGAAAGCGAGAATCACTTTTATCTGAAATGCAAGCTGCTTAATATGGATTCATTTTGAGACGGCTAATACAATATTTCGCTCATGTCACGGCCATAGTCAAAATAAGACATTGTTTCAGTTAGATAGATAGATAGATAGATAGATAGATAGATAGATAGATAGATAGATAGATAGATAGATAGATAGATAGATAGATAGATAGATAGATAGATAGATAGATAGATAGATAGATAGATAGATAGATAGATAGATAGATAGATAGATAGATAGATAGATGGCCTTTGTTCTTCGTGTAATTGACTTAAAACTGCGGCGATGTTAGGTGCCAGACCACGATGTTGTTAAAAGCCTTGCTGCAGTGGAAGGCTCCGGAAATTTCGATAACCTGGATTGTTTTAACGTACACCTAAACCTGAGCACACGAGACTCTAGCATTTCCTGTGTTCGCAATGTGTGGAAGTCCTATGTGCAGGACATTGCTACAGATTCATGACGTTACACTACCACGCAATTAAATACAAACATAAGTGCTTAAAACTCAAAACAGCATTTCTGCGATGGTTGTTATTGGGCCTTCAATCTTTTCAACACCTGTGTTGTGGTTCTAAGATCAGGGGGCTGCCTTTGTACCGTACACATAAATAATTAGACGAAATGTCTCTATGTCTCTAGAAGTGGCAACATGAGGGATGCTTTTACTGATGAATATCCTATATCCGCTCCACCGTAACTGCACTGTAGGGAGGGAAACATATATAGATATTCGGAAGACCAGCCGCAGTTCTGCTACTGCACTTTTCTGTGTTTGATGTCACAGCAAATGCGGTCATAAACAGCCATAGGGGCTTTGAGTCACCGCTATAGACTTCAAATATAGCGCTAAGCGTTTGATGCGGCTGAAATA
This sequence comes from Rhipicephalus appendiculatus, assembly GCA_030522465.1. Taxonomy (NCBI): domain Eukaryota; kingdom Metazoa; phylum Arthropoda; class Arachnida; order Ixodida; family Ixodidae; genus Rhipicephalus; species Rhipicephalus appendiculatus. The sequence goes on from JALIZH010025302.1 coordinate 4,213, forward strand.
ACGTGACGATAATGCCTTCTAGTTGCTTTATGTTTCCCATTTATTATGTACATACGTATCCTGACCCTGATTTACATAAGCTATGAATAGTTCATTCATTCGTTCAAAGCTTTCGTCGACCAATGCATAACCATGTTCGCTATCAGTCAACATACTTATATTTTTACCTTACTTTTTGTAGAACGTGGCCGCTGCCACTGCTAGGAACTTGCGACTTTTTCCCCAGAAAAGCAATGCGACTACTACTTAACCACCAAGTGCGGTGACATGGTGGTGTATATGTGTTTGGAGGGCAATATGCAAACGAAAAGAAAGCGAAGTGACATTTTTTTTCGTTACTGGCGAATCTGATGAAAGAGCTTTAAAGATTCGATGAAGTATGCTCAATAGCCCAAGGCAAGCTGCAAGAAACATTTCATCGGAAATCTCAGACAAAAGCTCAGAACTCATCCGAGACCACTCACATCCGTAAAACAATCCCGAAGACAGAAACAAAAAAATTTACAGAGAACACCTACAGAACTAGCTGTGAAGTTGCCCTCAAGTTAAGTTCTTTCCCCCTGAAGTATCTCCTGCTCTTAAATCTGTGTTCGTTATCCTTTAGCGATAACGCTCCCAGCCAAGTCGGGGCCTTCCGTTGGTTGCACCCAGAACTCTTGGCAGTTTCGAGACAAAGTTAAGATATTCGAACTTCTCCGCCCCCCTTCTCAGCCAACAGCCTCCACTTAACCTTCTTCAAACGACTAGGAGTGAGCCTATTTGGCTGTCTTGATGTGTTTCGAGAATCAGCAGGGCAACCCGATGCCCCAGATATCTGTGCGTGTGTTCGTGTGTTAGGAGGGGAATGGGGTCCGGTTCGGTGTAGATGGGGTTTCACGGTGCGTCGAAACTACTCGAAAGTGACGTCGTTTTCAAGCCTTAAACGAGCACGTCATATGGACCACAGACGATATCACGTTGGCGGAGGGGGGGGATTGGGGTGGACACAAATTCAAGCACAGATAAGAGAAGGCCTAAAGAGAGAGAGAGAGATAGAGAACGGTGGATAAAGTTTATAGCGCAACCTGTGTCATTCACGCCATCTGCTGCACAGCCAAAAAAAAAATCTCCCCAAGTGGCATTACGGAATGCAGGTCGCCAGCGGGCGTTGGTATTTATTTCTTGATCACGTATGCCCGATCACGTGTATAAAGTTGACCCCCCTACCCCTTCCCCCAGCCGGGAACAACACGTTTCTTCCGGAATACGTGTTCGGAAAAATCACTGAGCGTCGCGATGCGTGTGTCTTTATGTCTGCGTGCATTCTGTCGCGTGTTAGATCTTTACTGCGTGTGCGTTTAATTATTTTATGTAAAGTGCCCTTATATCACCAGTTCTGTGCACCGCGTTACCTGCTTTCAAGGCTTTCGGAGAACCGTACTGTCATATCAGGAAGAGAGCTGTCCCCGTCGTTAAAAAATCAAGGCAGCTTCGCACTAGTAGTACCAAGCCCGAAGGAAGAGCGGAGCGGGACGTTCTGCCTTGTTTCTATTTATTATCTTGCTCTTTCCTTTTTTTTCCATTCCTCTGTATTTTCTTTATCTGCTTTCTTTTTTACAACTTTCTATTTCTTCCTCTTTCTCGTTCTTTCTTTTTCCTTTTCTCACTCTTCCTCGCTTGCCTTATATTAAAGCTTCTCTCTCCATCTCTGTTTCTTCCTGTCTCGTTCTTTCTTTCTCTTTATTTATCTCTTTCTGTGTTGCTCTCTGTTAATGCTATCTCTTTTTTTTGTGTGTGTCTGCGTCCTGCTATGTTTTTCTCTTGTTCTTTCTATATTCTTGCCTATTTTTGTGTCTTTATTTTTGTTTATTTCTCTCCACTTCTCTATTCCTGTTTCACTACGTCTTTCTCCCTCCCTCTCTTTCTCTCTGTCTCTCTTTCTTCCCCTATCTTTTTATTCGTTGTCTTGCCCATCCGAGTTATAGTGCATCCCATACCGAGCAAATCGGCGCACCCGATCTGAGACCCAAGTAGAAGATGACAAAGAGGACGAAGAAAGCGCGTGCTGGCCGACTTATTGCGCTCATGATGATGATATTTTTTGACACGACCGACGGAGTTCCTGCTCGCGAAGAAATTTTATTTCGTTTGTACTCGGTAGTGGGGCTCCCCAATTTCCGTGGCACATACACGACCGACTATTTTGGTTTGCCGGACGAGGACGCTAAAATAATTGGGGTAACATTTTTCGTATGGGTAAATGTATTTGTCCCTTCTTGTATCTTCTTCCAAATAAAATTCAATTAAATTCAACTGTAGCGAGAAGGTTTGGCTGGTCATGCTATTCACCGGAAGCATAGGCGCGTGTAGGGTTATCTAAGGGGGGGGCAGGGGGGAGCTGAAATTTCATCTGAATAAATCAGCAATGATGCAGTGATTTCATTCCGAATTGTACACATGCTTAATATGTACCGACGGGCTAGTTGTTGAGCCAGGTTTTTGAAGAAACAGCGCGCAAAGCGACACAATCACGCACACATAAAATGACGCAAATACAAGCGCTGTACTGCAACTGATGATTTATTGCCGAAAGACCCGGCTCATGTAGAATAACACGCACATGCGCACTGACAGCAGTGCTTTTATTTGGAGAGAGATAATTGGGGCGCCCCAATTCCGTTGCAAGCGGATTGCCGATCTAACAAAGCCTAGCTGAAACAAACGGCACGAAAATTCGTTTCTGTAAACTACGTTTCTTACAAAGAAATTTCAGGTCCAGTAATTGTGGAGCAACAATAAGCGCACCAATAATGTTATGAAACTTCCCGCCCCTTTTTTTTTCTTTTATTCTCCGAAACAAGCTTGCTCATATTGATGGGCAAGCTGGATTTATGGGATTCCTGGTATACTGGGTTTTCTGGGCTTACTGGGCTATGCTTACTGGCCTTTTTCGGTTTACTGTGTTGAATTGCGTTTGTGAAGTTGCATTTGTCTTGTTTAACGATTGTGACGCTTCCTCGTGTGTGTGTGTTTCTTTATATCTTCCTCCCTCTCTCATTCTACTTTCCGTTGATTCGGTTAAGCCCAACAAAACCCAAAAAGAGTAGTGAACACATTAAATTCATGAAAACCCAGCGTGCCCACCAAAGTGAGCAAGCTTGTTTCGGACAACACAACAACCACCCCCCTACCCCGTGCAGGGTAGCACACCAGATAATTATCTTCCCGTTAACCTCCCTGCCTTTCCACATAACATGTATCTCTCTATTTCTCAATGTTTTACTGTCCGTATGGGCAAGTATTGCGTATAGGCATGAAACCACAGAATAGTTTATATCTCCAGTACGGGACACCGACTGCTGGATGCATGGCGATAAAGTTTTAATGCCAGAACAACAGCTGCAACTTTTTTATCATGGAGGCCGAACAACGTCGATCTCAATAAAAGCTGCAGCGCTGCCGGTGCGCAGGGCGAGCGTTAGACGCATTTCAAAGCGCCATTAACAAACACCGGCAGCGGGCATAAAAATGGCGTCTTTGGACATGGGTATCACTCTAAAACCTTTCACGCGTAGTAAGCGTGAAACGCGCTCCTCGGCGTCGTAAAATACGTTTTGAGCACCATTTGCTCAAAATATGCGTGGTTTTCCTCCGCCCAAGCGTGACGCCCGTCGAGGAAACGTGCATTTGCTTTATTTTACGCGCGATGGGGGGATTCTATGCGTGAGAACCGGAAAACTCACGCTGAGCAAAAGTCCGCGCCGCCGATCGCGCTTCTCCTCCTCACGCGTATATATATCCTGATACAATCGCCAAGGCAGCCGTGCGACGTCGCCGTTACGCACTTCTGATTGGCTGCTGTGACTTGTGCCTCCTTTCATTTATTTTTGTTTTCAAGGCGACCGCTTTGAAAGGTGGCGCTCGCTTCAGTATATACTTTTGGCGGGAAACGGGGTTAGAGCCGTTGGAGCCATTGACTCGGCAGGTACTTTGTGCGTCGTCTCTCCCAAGTGTCTGCTTGGCCTTCGAGTGTACTGTGCGGTGGGCTCGCTTTGTGTGGTTGAGAAAAGTGGTGAAGAAGGAACAGCTTCATGAATAACTTGACATTGATTGACCTGCGTGGTGTGCAGCGCGGTAGATGCAAGAACACCGAATGCGACTGCCCGGAATCCTCGCGCGACACGGCGCCACTCTCTGCCAACTGCGTACTATGGGCACTGGCCTGCCATTCACGGCCGCTTGGAATACCTGGGTAAGCAAAATAATTTGAAATGTCTTGGCTCATTATATATTTTCTATCTATTTTCCGAACAGTGATGTTCTTGGCGTATTCTGTAGACCTTCCTATTGATCTCCGCACTTCATATTAATGTCAAGCCATGTTCTCTGCGTACAATACTCACGGATTGAAACGCGACAACTTAGGGCTAAGTAATTCACGTACTTCCGTTTCTAACATCTCGATTTCCTGTCATAGCGGCGTATTTTGACTCGAATGCTTACATCAGATCCAACATTATCTTTACATGCCGGATTCTTAGCGACATGACATGGTTACCTTGAGTAATTGCTCATGGAAGTTGTTGTAGTAAAGAAAGTGATGTCACTTTTAAGTCCGAGAGTACTGTAGCTTCTGTTTCACTCGCGTCGTGTGATCGAAGGAAGGAGAGTTGCTCTCGTTGCCGTGGCTGTGAGCCGTTTCTCCTTCGCCGCCGGGTTTCCAACGGTCTCCGCGTCTGGCGCTCGAAAGCTTTGGCTAGTTTGGCTAGTCGGCGCCAAATCAGCCAAATTTCACGGCTGCGTTGCGGTTCGCGGCGGTGGCCGTTTTCGGGTGAGGAGGCGCAACGCCAGTAAAGGGGCCGGCTGGCGCCTCGCGCGGTGGGTGAACAGCGCCTGCTTCCTCCGTGCTCCGCAAAGCGACTCGAAAATGGCGAAAAATATATTGTATACTGTAAATTCACACAGTCGATGCGTGCATTACGAAGCATTAAAATTGTGCTACATCCTATAAAACACAGCCGCGTTAAGGCCACAATAAAATTGTGTGTTTGTGCTGCACATCTCGACTGAAGTTCGCTTGTTGTATGTGCGTGCGCAACACATGAGTCTATAACTATTATTTGGAAGCCGCTATTGCCAAGAGATCGTTCTGGGTACAGACGAGATATTTATGTCGCAATCTAACATTATATGGTAAGATACAATTGCGTCACCTTCAGGAACTTCAGGCTGCTGGGTGAAGTCTCAGTTGTGTGCAGTTATTATTTGCTTTACCGTGAGGAAGCATCAATACTTTACCGTACGGTGCAGTACGTTGAGCCAGTGCTTCTGCGGGCGGTAATGTTAGCTGTCGTGGCAGCAAGGATGGAGCTCTGTTGCGGTCATGTCGTGACCTTATAGCAAACTTATACGGAATTACAGAAAGGCTGTTTTTTCTAAGCGGCTCAAGCACAGCAAACGTGTTAAAATAGTCAATTCGGACGTGCAACTTTCACTGTAAAAGCACAAAATTGTCGCGAATACAAAAAGGAAGTGTTTTGCATGATACTCAGTTGTGTTGTTAATAGCTCATCTTTTGAATGCTGTTTCTGAAATTAGCAGCGAATGCTTTATTGTTACAGCGAAATGCCGTCACTGTGATCCCCCGTTTCACGGTTCCTTTTTTTATTTTTACCGCGCTGAGTGCCTGTTCTGTCGATATGTGCATCTAAATACCACAAATTTTAATTGAGATTCTCTGGGCGACCGTCCTTGCGATAGGAACCACGTTTTTGTTTTTCTGGAATGTCATCAACTTTTCTTTAATACATTTTTTTTTAAATTTATGCTGAAATAGATCGCCGGTGTACACCTTATACTTCACTGTACGACTTCAAAACTCGTTTACTGTTTTTGCTGGCCCCCAATGCCCGTATAACTAAACCAGCAAAAAGCCACGAAGTTTTGCTGATTGTGCGCTGTATTCTGTGTTCGTGAAGTTTAATTCCACGTTTTTTCTCTTTCAGCTTTCCTTCGAAAGTAAATTGAGATTTTCAAGCACGGTCGAGGAGAATGTCAGACGCCTAAGGAAAATTCTACCTGCAGTGGCAACACTGGCATCCTTAGCGGACCCATCGTACAGAGAGGTCGACGTGTACTTGCGGCCAAGGCTCGCGAAAATGGCCCTAATTTCAGAGGTGAGTGAAATATTTTGTAAGAGCCAAGTTTCAGAGACAATTCAAAACATCTTTATTCTTCTAACACTACTCAGTTTTGAGCCGGGTATGAGGAGATTTAATGCCGCAATCGAAATGTGAGCTTTGCCGACAAAATCATTTTCATGAATTTGTAGTTCTGTACGAAGTGAAATTTTACAGCTGTCCATTCCATCAGGTACCAATTCAATTTCTCTTTTTTTATCTTTGCCAGGTTTCATCCGTAGACATTGTTAGCCATGCATTGTGTGGGGTGACGGGAAGGAGCTGGCATGCGGCAAAGAGCCCAGCGAAATCCTGAAGCTGGAACCAGACACGTCGCTGGAAAAAAGCATTGGTGCTTTGTTTGCGTGTGTACTACGTAAAGGACCTTGCGTATCCGGCTGCTTTTGGCAGTTGCTTGGCTTCGTTCAAGCAGTCGTGAACTGTGCGGTACCGAAGAAATTCCATGGGCGGAGAAAATGGTAAAGGATTTGTTCACGAAACTACACTTCGTTTCAGTTAAGTACAGAGCACAGTTCGCGTGCCGCTCAAAGCGACATCAAAAGTTCATCTTGTGCCTATTTTATAGTTCCTGTGTGTGTTATTTTCTTTGATTGCTCTTCTATGGAGAGAAGCGTTCTTGTAAGTAAGTGAAAATAAAAAGTTTCACTCAAGTTTAAGATTCTTGTAAATGTTTCGTTCTATTTAACTCTTTATCTTTGATTTAAACTCTCAAGCCTCGGAGCACTCCGCACTAAATCCCTCCCTTAATTTTCTTAATGACCGTGTATATAAACAATCGCGCCGAAAGAATGCAGATCAGCGGCTTAATTGTAGGATTCGCCAGATGCACTTGTGCAAGATGCTTTATGAAAGTTTGTCCTGCACTGGCTTCCATGGCGTTTGGATTTGTGACTAGCGAAGTTTCAGGAACAATCCATAACGCTTTCATTCTGCCAACTCTACTCATTTTTGAATGGTCCACAACGAAGATCTAACGCCCCAATCGCAATGTAAGGCTTTTCGATCAGTGATTGGAGGCTTTCCTAATGCTTAGTTAAGGTGTAAGAGAGAATTTTTATTTACTTGATGCGGGATTCTCCTGCTCTATAAGATGTGTTTCTGACCGTCAGAAATTGTTTAAAAATGAAGCTGAAAGAAGATAATCTTTGGAGTGCTTTATTTCTTATTGGTTGGCGGCTGCTTGGAGGGTAAATGTACTGGTTGCCCAGCATAAAATAGCTAATTACAAAAATCAAGTTTCAGTTTGCATCCCGCACATGTGTTGATATAGAACATTCCACTGCGACAGCAACACATGAGCTTGCTAGCTGCACCGTAAATACAGAGCGCACTGCCGATCTCGAGCTGTGTGCAGACACCCAACATGTGCCGTCGGGTACAACATGGAAAGGGTAGCCAGTGAATTAATGAAAGATTGTCTCTTATTTCTTGCTTGCTGCCTGTACTGTAAACCGTATTCCGTAATTATATTCCGGCTAGCAAGCTCATTTCAGACTGTCGCAGTGTAGCATTCTATAGTTTGGACATGTGCAAGATGAAAGTGAGAGTTGATTTTCGCAATTAGCTAATTAATGCCAAGCATCAGTATATATACCGTTCAAGCCGGCGCCAAGCCCATACAGCATAACAAATATCTTCTTCCAGCTTTCATTTTAGATGATTTCTAACGGCCGGAAAGGCATCTGAAGGAGCAGGAGAATGCCGCATTAAGTAAGTAAAACTCCTCTCTTACACCTTTTCTAAGCGTGAGAAAGGTCGCCAGTCACGGCTAGCAAGCGTGGTTTGCTTAGCGTGAAAGTGCACCACGCTTAGAACAAGCGTGCAAAAAATCGCCTCCACTCACGCTTGGCAAGCGTTATTCAACCCGCGAATCACGCTTAGGAAGCGTGATTTTTCAAGCGTGACAGCACATCACGCTTAGACCAAGCGTGCAAAAAATCCCCCCCCACTCACGCTTGCTACGCGTGAAAAGTTTCAGAGTGTATATATGGCGGTGGCCCTGGCAGCAGTCTTTAACGGGCGCACAGTACGATTACTACGTTCCCAAACGAGTAACATTTCCAGAAGCAAATAATGGAAATACCGCTGCCACAAGCGATTGTTCTGTCTTTCTGACTGGAAAAAGGAGGAATTAAAGAAATCGAAGCCAGTTTCACTGGAAATGAAAGCTAGCTGTACGAACGGGGATTTGTCTGTATTTCCTTTGTGTTTGTCTTACGTTTTTCTGCTATTTTTTCTTCCTCTGTGTTCTTTTGGTGTGTTTATCTGATTTTTTTTTCGTGTTTATTTATGCTTGTCTAAGTCTTCGTCAATTTTTTCTTATACTTCCCTCCCTTCTTCCCTCTTCTCTCCTCCTATCTCCCCCTCTCCTCTATCTCTTCCCTCCTCCCGAAAGATTAAGCGGGCGTTGTGCCCCTCCAGGTGGCAGTTGCCAGCTTGCTCTCTCCCTCTTTCCTCTGTGTCCTTGTGTATCTATGTATGCAAATCAAATAATAATAATAATAATAATCTGATATTTTCTGCTCATTTCTGTTCTCTTCATGTGATTATGTGACCTTCTATATGTTTTCCTGTTCTTTTCTTGTGATTATCTGGATTTTGCGACTATTTTCCGTCCTATGGCCTCCTTTTTGCTGTTTTTCTACTAACTGCTGCTACTTTTCTACTAACAATCGGCGCTGGCGTTTGACTCCCGGTTCTCTCTTCCGTAGATTTTTGTCTAACTGCCGCCGGTGGCGCTTCGCTTTTCCGTGGACCTGTGCCTAAATCCCACCACTGGTGTTTCGCTCCTGGTTTTCCCTTTCCTCGATCTTCGTCAAATTGTCGACGCTGGCTTTTTGCTCACACTTCTCTCTTGTTGTAGATGTGTCTAACTCCCGATTGTGGCGTTTCACTTTCGCTTCGCTGTTCCGTAGACCTGTACCTAACTCCTGGTGCAGGCGTTTCGCTCCCGCTTGTCTCTTCCGTATATATATATAAATTTGCGTCGAAATACCGGCGCTCGCGTTTCGCTCCGGGTTCTCTTTTCCGTAGATTTGTTTCCAACTCCCGACGTAGGCGTTTCGCTCACGTTTTAGTGGCGAAGCTCCTTAAAGCGGCACCCGTTCGTCCCTCGTCGTAGTGCGTAACCAGTCTTACGCTTTGACCTGCAAGGCGGTGCCGGTGGGAGATTTCTCCTGTGCGTTGTTGAACAATAAAAAATTCGCAGCGTGCGCGTTAACTAAAAGCCGAATTCTTCTGTCTCTCGTTCCCCATTAGCAGCCATTGGCATGTTCCAGTAGGAAACGTTAGTAGAAGTAGAAGTGTTAAAAGCCGACTTCTGCTGTCTCTCATTCCCAGTAGCAGCCATTGTTTACCTCCAAGGTAGTGCCTGGTGAGATTTCTCCTGTGCGTGATTAAACAATAAAAGTTTTGTTCAAAACGCCGTTGATTGATGAAATAAACCAACGAAAGACGCCAGATGTTTTCTAAAAGCAAAACGAAAAGACGCCAGATGTTTCTAAAGCAAAACGAAAAGACGCCAGCTGCTTAACGAAAGACGCCAGGTGTTTTCTAAAGCAATGGTTTTATAATCAAAACGATATCGCGATACAGGTTTGTAGTTGACGATGCTCGTTGCCGTCGGTGTGTGCTCGTATGCAAGAACCACTTAGCTTACATTTCACCGACCACAAAGCGGTCATAATGAAAGGACAACGGAAACCAGCAATAAAAGTTTGATAAAACATTTAATCAATCGTTTCACGTCAATTTTATCGGGCGAATTAACGGAAAAAATTTCATGGTTTAACCGATGATTACTTCCAGGAGCTTCGCCCAATCTCATCATCATTCACCTCGTGGATCTGCCGTCAATTTTTTCTCGAGCGTAGATCTGCGTCTCACTCCCGACGGTGGCGTTTCGCTCTCGCTTCGCTCTTCCGTAGACTTCTACCTATCTCCAAGCGCCGGCGTTTCGCTCCAGCTTCTCTCTTTCGTAGATGTGTGCCTAACTCTTGACAGTGCCATTTCGCTCTCGCTTTGCTCTTCCGTAAACCTGTGCCAAATTCCTGGCGCAGGCGTTTCGATGCCGCTTCTCTCTTCCGTAGATATGCGTCGAACTCCCGGTGCTGCTGTTAGGGTCAGGTCTCTACCACAGACCTGGTCCTAACACCTGGCGCTGGCGTTTCACTGTGGCCTCACTAGCTCTGACAGCGGAATTAGCCCTTCGGCGACGGCGCAGTTCGAGGGACTAGCAAGCACTGACGTTCAAAATGTGCAGCCTGCTGATCTCATCTGTATGAAACGTGGGACCTGCTTACTTTTACGCCACGTCCATTTCTTTTCTACGCGAAAATGCTAGCTTAGTGAAGTTAATCAGTACGCCAGGAATTGTTCTATTCGTCTTTCGTCCACGGACGCGATCTGCCAGAACTAGCCATATAAGGTTTCGCTTTAGAGAAGGAACGAAGGAAAGGACAGGAGAGAGGAAAGGCATGGATGCTAATCGGTCTAGCAAAACTGCTATGATACACCACATTGGAGAAAGAATAGGGTAGTTTGAAAGTTAGGGATAGGGTGAAAGAGATGAAGGCAACAAAGGTACTGCTTAAATTCTTGAAAAGAGGTGTGCACTGGCCGTTATAGATCAATAGCAATATTGTGAATGTGAGGCATAGGTCGGCAAGAAACTGGAGCTCCCTCAAACTCATCAAGTGTCATTTTGTCCGCTTAGGGTTCACATCGACTGAGACTCACCAAAATGTTTCTCAACCTGACACGCTCGGACTCAAACTCACTAAAATATTACTCACTGGGTCTCTCTCAGTCCGATACAGGATTCCATCTGAGTCTGAGTTAGTCTACGCTGGTGGACTTATCAGTGAGCTTGCCGACCTAAGCTGTGAGGAGTGTGCTTCGCTTTAATGCAGGTCTAGTCTTTGCAACTGTGACAACATTCTCTTTTGTAGCCTTCGACACCACTATAAACTTCGACTCCTGAGCACAGTTCACGTCTGAACGTCTTTTTTTAGCGATGAAACAATGCGTTTTCCTCTACCGTAAACAACACTTAATCGACCGAGCTTGCCTTAATGGTTTTAGGCACAATAAGCGCTCTCATTTCACTCGACACCTTCTTGCTTTTCTTTCATGGAAAAAGAAAGGAACAAAAATAACACGCTAACGGGATAGTTATCTCACTCTGGCAAGAACCCAGACCTGCCATCGCCAACCATTATCTTCGTGCTCCGTCGTGTTACGTGCTTCACGCCATCTTCGTGTTTATCAGTATTTGCCCTTAATGTGTATTTTCTTTTTCGCACTCCTCTCCCAACTTAGCTCCCAAAGTGTTCATTAATTGCTTCGTTTAATGACCCGCAGCCGAGTTCTCAAGAGAAGGCTGAGCGTTTTTCCGGTGTTCGTGTAAATAATGACACCCATTCATCACATCTTCGCCACTAACGAGCCGGAACGGCCCAAGTATTGTGCCGTATCTGCCCAGGCTAAAACTAACAATGCAATAGGAAAGTATAATCAGAAATTTAGTATATATATATATATATATATATATATATATATATATATATATATATATATATATATATATATATATATATATATATATATATATTCAACGGGTCGTGACGTTCCCGAAGGAAGCAGTCGGCGTGTGTTTACACTAAACTTTTTCTTTGGGCTAACCTGTGCCCGAAAGTTGAAAAAGACAACGTGCGAGCCGTCCGCCTCGGTGGATCAGTGGCTAGGGTGCTCGGCTGCTGACCCGAAGGTCGCGGGTTCGATCCCGGCCGCGGCGGTCGCATTTTGATGGAGGCGAAATGGTAGAGGCCCGTGTACTGTGCGATGTCAGTGCACGTTAAAGAACACCAGATGGTCAAAATTTCCGGAGCCCTCCACTACGGCGTCTCTCATAATCATATCGTGGTTTTGGGACGTAAAACCCCAGATATTATTACTATTACAACGTGCGAGCCGTTCCCACTCTAAACCGATAGATGTGCGAACAGTCGTTGGCCTTCTTGTAATCTGTCAAGCGGTACAGCGCGTCGGCTTTTATACATGTCCTATCGAAGATTCCAGCGCAATCGCTGGTGGCCGGGTAAGCTCTCGAATACACCAGGCTATTCGCGTCCAGTGTAGAATCTTATCGGAATGATCTCAGACAATCGTGAAGCTTCACGAACAGTGCAGCCTGGTGTGTGCCGAGCCTTGCTAAAAGCTTTTGTGGGTGAAACTCGAATGAATGATAATAAAGCATGAAGGGGGCGTGGCAATATATACAGTCTTTCATAATGCAATAAGGGTTGGACTAGTTCATGGAAAGCTTCGAATGTCGTTCCATATAGATGACCTGAAACAGCAAACCAAAACGAAAGAACTGTTACGCCCTATTAGGTCACTGGTGATACTTTAAGCTAATCTACATCATATAGCCCTTCCATTATCGAAGGCAACTTGCCAATGGTGAATTTACACTTACGAGCTAACCGCATATTGCAAATCTAGACATGGAAACTTCAGTGTTTGTAGGTGGACGTCACCTTTTTCTTGGCGTACCAAGGAAACGAGCAAAACGGAAGATGCTGGAAGTGTTCTGGTGGGTTGTAATGACGTGCCTACAACTAGAGCTTGTATGAATGATAGCTGTAATGTCATGATACCCACGACCAAAGCGTTAGCGGGGGTGATGACAATCACCAAAATTGAGGTGAAGTGTGGTTAGTCTAAATGCAACTGTGAGTGTAAGAGATTCTACGAGTTCACTCTCCAAAAAACGCCTTACGCTACAATTATTTCTCTATGAGTAAAGTGCAGGCAGTCTTTGTGCCGGGCACACCATTTGCGAAACCAGGTGGCCTACGGAAAAGCGCTCTGGTGAAGGAGATTTGTTAGCTCTGCTTATGAATTCGCGCTCTACTTATGCTTGATTTAGCATTTTTTTTTTGCCGTCGCATTTGGAACTTCGTATGCAAAACATGTCATCGAAGTTGTGTAACATGCACAGGTAGCCGAATAGGAATGTAGAATTGAAGAAACCGACCACCATCATAGTCAGTAGAGTGAGATGAAAAAAAATATATATATACATGTATTGAACCAAAATGGAGCCGCAGCGTGGACTTAGCGAGAAGCACGAATGTCTAAAGAAACTTTTTTTATAACCAATTTTTGCACAAGCGCGGGAACTCCATTTTGTCCCGGGACACATGTGTAGCAAAGGCAGTAGGTATTATTGTTAAAATAGGCTCTTTGCCTAATCCGTAAGTGCACTTCCCTGCGTAGCATATTCGCCCAACTAGTGGAGGCACCTGTCGGGCTTTAATTAGAGAGGAGGTCCTATAGATGCACGCGTTGGGGCTTCTCTACTACGCATGTTTCTATCAAGGCAGCTGAGTCTACCATGTGCGCATCACAACGCAAGCGAACTACAACTCGAACACTCTGTTTGCGGAAGTGATTAGCCGGCATTATTTAGGCAAACTGCAACGCAGGAAAACTCTCTTTACAATTGCGGAAAGGATCTAGCGGGTGATATCCGCGTCAGACAAAGAAAACATCCCCTCTAGGTTGCTTACCAACAAATCAACGGAATTGCGCCTACGAAAAAGCTGAAAAAAAAAAAAAGAAGGCAGTAGCACTTGTCGTCGCATCGTAACTACTACGTCGAGTGTCAGTGCTATTAATGACTGCTCGTTCTTAATGGGTACGAGAAGAAAGTAGTTCACGCAGCGCACCATAAAACATTTGATTAAAGCGCAAAGCCGTTAACCTTTTGCGGCACTCTGTCGCCCCGGTACGAGAGACAAAAAAATACTACCGTAGATTCAACGGGCTTAAAGTGCGTAAAAAAAAGCCCCCCATCTTTCGAGGTCTCGGCTTGAGAGGAAACAATTCGGACCCCAATTTATATCCGGGACTAGCCCCCCCCCTCCCCCCCCCCCCTTTCCTGGGACTGTTCTCGTACAGCCATTGATAAAGTTGCAAAGCTAAAGATACGTAACCCAAAGATATGAGGGAACAGATGCGGGTAAGAGCGGGTGTGTAATGAAAGAATACAGGTTATTGGCTTCTTATCGGATCCTAAGGTACGGATCTGACAAAAGAGGTCAGCGATTGGCAACAATAAAAGGAAACCCGTGGAACCCACTTTGTCTCTTTAATGAGTAAAATGCGGGTGGGGTGGGGGAAATATACACGGGAAAATAGCTCCTGATTGTCTCCTCATTTAAAAGTGGACAGTGGTGGAGTTTAATATAGCTTTTCCTTCACGCTGCCAAAGGCCGAAGGTAAAAAGACGGAATGATAAAAGAAAGACGTTGGGAAAGAAGTGAAGAGATAAATATGGAGAAAGAAGAAACTAATGACAGTGGAGAAGATGGACACATAAACGGGAATCGCCCATTTCCGCTCTAGAGGACAGGAAAGTCGTAGAAACCGTCGATCAAAAGAAACAAGAAAACGTCTTGCTTGCTTTGGTTGATGTTGAAAAGGGGCGGAACCTTGATAGCAGAAGGCAGTAAGGGATTGAGAAACACTTAAAAGTGAACATAGTCGGAAAAACACGTTCAGACACTTAAGCGAAAGTCTTGCAGACATTGGCTAACTGACGAACAAACAAACATTTCAAAAAATAAACAAAGAAAAGCAAACGTAACTTCAGGCAAAAAAGTCGTCTCCACGCGGTAAACGACGTAGCAGATGAAACAAAAAACGGACAACCAAGAAAGGTATAACAGAGAATAGTTCCACAGTTTCACGACGCAGCAGACGACACTCATTATTTGCCCGTTTGCCCCCTCCCCTCTTCGAGGATGTACATACCTCGTTCGTTGTTGCTGCTTCTGTTCAGGCTTGACTTGGCTGGATGCTTTGTCTTTACTCTTTCTGAAACAGCTTGTCTTTGGTCATGTTTTCCGTTTCCTCAGGAGCTTCTTATGAACCGCAGATGACGCGTGACACCTTTAGCCCACCTCTGTACCCTCTTATCTCTCAACTTCCTTTTTGCTGGTTTCACCCCTCTGCCCCCACCCATCTCTCTACTTCCTTTTCGCTCCCCATCTCCCTGTCCTCTCTCATCTGTTTCCTTTTCCGCTTCCCTCATCCCTCTGTCCCTTCTCATCTCTCTACTTCCTTTTCGCTTCCTTCTGACCTCTGTCCTCTCTGATCTCTCTGCTTCCTTTTCGCTTCCCTCTACCCTCTGCCCCTTTCATCTATCTAATTCCTTTCCGCTACCCCCTCTTCTCGGCCCCGTCTCACCTCTCTACTTCCTTTTCACTTCGCTCTCCCATTCTCATCTCTCTACTTCCTTTTCGCTTCCCTCTAGCCTCTGCTCCCTCCTCTCGTCTCTCCAACTACCTCTTTGCTACCCTCTAATCTCTATCTTGCGCCCTCTAATCTCTATAGTTCCTTTTTCCTCCCCTCTTCCCTCTGCAACCTCTCATCTCTCTAGTTATTTCCCGCTTCCCTCTTCTCCCTTTCCCCACTGCTTCGGTGCGTGTTCTCGGGACGAAGCATCTGCTAGGGTTATTTCCGCTAACACAGCGTCCGTGGCGCCCCCCTAGATATTTGGCTTGTTCTTCTTTTTTTTCCGGTAAAGCCGAATGTCAACGGAAGAATGACCCGTTTGTCAAAGCGTCGCCGAGGATACGCTATTGCAGCGAGCTGAGTCATGGAGCCCTGCTTGCTGCAACTGCCACCGTTATTTGTGCTCAAATACCGACCGACAGATGCACACTGGCGTCTATTACTGTTGCCCGAGCGTTTCTGTTGTTGCTCGGAAAAGAGAAAGCGACCGCCATCGCCGAAGTTGCATGAATGCAGTGTCTGCAGACACGCGTTTTATTTTGTGGATGCCTGCAGTTGAAGGTATGTGTAGGTCTGTGTATCAGAACGCATACAGGCGTCTTTACTGCGCCGACCTATATTCGGAACCTGGGGAATCATATCCGTGTTCCTCTCAGTGAATATGACGCTGGCTTATTGTGTGCGACGCTCTTGGCACGTGGGTTGAAAAAAGAAATAACAAAAGACCAGAATCAATCCTCGAAATGGAATCCCCAACCACTACGACAGTATGCACTCACGATGTAGAACGTTCCCGGTCGGAAATCTTTTCGTCATCCTGCACCTATAGGTCAGGAATGTGTTCTCGTCGCTAACTATGTATTTAAGTGAGAGGATAACGTAGTATGAACTGGTATTTCCAGTGTACTTAAGGAGACGTACGTCAGCAAACTTATAAAGTGATGACCGCCTTCAAAACTCTTTCCCCCTGATCTCTTCATTCTAGCCGCTTGATTAGCTGGTATTTACACTCCTAAATGATTTGAGCAGGGAGATAATGAAATTTCCGGAATTAACGCTTAACACTTACACAGCATCTCTGCAGCTTTTTATCTATATAACCCGAGCTCTACTAATGTTACCGTAGCGGCACTTCTTCCCGATGTTTTGCATAGTAACAGTAACCTTTCAAAGACCCCACAAGTCATACCTTATTAATGCACCTCACTCTTCTTTATCTTCTTTATGTCGGCCTTGATGAGCATTGTCCTCAGAGTTTTACATTAGTATCCGGCCAGTGATCCTTGCTTGCCGTTGAGCGGCGTTTCATTGTTTTCAATTTTCCCTGTTCTCTGGTTTTCATTGTTCTCACTAGCGCAAATGTTCGCTCCTTTCCATTTCGTCAATTTACAGTTCCCGCATGTGTTTCGCCTTTAAATATGCGCATGTTCCTGATCCTCTGTCTTTTATATTTTTATGTACGCATGTATGTGTTTCGCCTTTGAATGAGCGCACGTTGCTGCTCCTCTGTCTTTTTCTCTCCACAGAGCCTCGTGCACTTGTCTAGGTACCATTGTAGCGTTTCGCTCAAGACTCGTTTCCTGTATTTGGCTGAAGTAAACATTCATTCATTCATTCATTCATTCATTCATTCATTCATTCATTCATTCATTCATTCATTCATTCATTCATTCATTCATTCATTCATTCAAACTGGTAATAAGCCACCAGTATACAGGGCTAATATCTTAACTTTTTATAGCCGGCTTGAGAACGAAATAATCCATGAAGCTCACTATTCTCGAGTATAAACGTATTGGACTTAATAACATGTACAATAAAATTTGTTGATGAGCGAGTTGATTCCCACTTGAATGCTAATTTACTCTGCGCAAAGTACACACAAGGATACAGCACAAAAGAAAACCTTCTCCAGGTTTTCTTTTGCTGCATACTTGTGTGCAATTTCACACACAAATTTACCTGACAAATGTGTACACATATATGGAAAGAACATAGTGTCCACGAGCGTGTTGTCCACGTGCAGAAACTGGTCAACAAGAATTTTCCTGGAGCCCGCGCTCAGTGAACTTATGGACACTGACAGCACGGATAAAGTGCTCTGCGCTTAGCTGCTACGACATTTGGCTCTTCATTTGCTATTGTTTCTATCAGCATCTCATTTGCTCTCGCCTCTCACCACTGGGTTCATTAGAAAGCAGTCTCACTGTTCTTTGTCGCACTTAATAAAGGGCTGAATTGGTTCCTTTTAGACAGCTGTGCATTAACGTCGTTGTCCCAGATGACTGCCTCATTAGCGAACAGTTCTGTAGCGACGTGTAGGTGGTTGCTCAAGAAAAGTGCCACCCAGCCTAGCGTCCCGATGCCTTGTCTCAGAATGGCAGGCAATGGGCAAGAGCTACCCCGCGGCTGCTGTGGAACAGTTCACGACAGTCACGGTAACTCAATTTACAGATTATCGCGCACCCGAAGAGCTCGTTACGAGTGAGGTTCAACTCAGTGCAACCAATGCTGTCGTTTCTTCCTTTTTAAAGTTATTTTTGTGTCTTCTTGTCAGCCATATCGTCTGCCGAGACCGACGCTGCTTTTGCTAACCCCGAAATCTATTCAGTCATCGTCTGCGCTTTGTACTTATTACGCGTCGTTCCTCGTCTTGAGTTCTTGAGAATGTATGAAGATTGTACTGTGCGAGACAAGTAACTTATTGCCATCTCTGTGTGGTATAAGCTCACGCAGGGGGAGGAGAGGGGGCAATCTTGTGCTACACTGTTTTTAGACTGCAGAGGTTCTGCCGCTGCTGCCGGCTTACCTACCAATTCTCCCTGTATCTTTCTTTCTTTCTTTCTTTGATTAATTAATTCAGTCATTCATTCATCATTCCATCTCTTTTTTATTTCTCTCTCTCTTTTTTTTTTTCTTTCTTTCGCATTGCGCGATGGTCGCTCCTAACTTTTTCTTTCCTCCCTACCAGGAATTGGACGTTTCCCGCGTCAAGTTCACAGCGCAACACCTCTATTTACAGGCAACAAGGATGATCACGCGTGACACAATGAAGTGCAATATGAAAGGCAACAATGAAATGTGGCAACGTGAAACGGCATGTGACATTCGATAGAAGATCAGATTTCCATATCAGACACCGGCCTACCGCCGTTAAGCCCAACATAAAGGGAGCATCGATTATTGGACAATGGCACATAAAAATTCGCGTATGACGGGCGCCCATTGCAGGGCTGAACTCGTGTTTTTCCAGAAACCATTCTGCGTTTTTCACGAACTACGCCGCCACCGCCACCGAAACCTGTAACTCATAAAAGCGTCACTTAAAAAAATTACCCTTAATTTTCGGTTCTGCGCAAGGTCTATATCGCAGTTTTTTCTTTGGCCGCGCACGCCTGTTGACTCTGGAACCGCCACGCAGCTGATTTGTCCGAACTATGTCCACCAATTAAAACTAAGTGATTAATTTTCGGTTTTGTTTTAGAATTTAAGCGCTGTTTTAATGAGGACCTCGAGTTATGAAACGAAACAGTTGAAAGGAAACAAGAGGACAGCGTCCAGCCGCAGAATTCAAAGCCCGCCAAGTGATTATCATATTGCGTGCTCACGGGGCTTCATTACGTGGATTACTAATTGTGTAGCGTGCTCACAATGCGAAGCTGTGGACAAAGTTTCGCAAACGAAAATACGGAAGCACCAGTATATGATTTCGCCAGTTTCTATATTGTGGGTCAACTACGGGATAGATAGATAGATAGATAGATAGATAGATAGATAGATAGATAGATAGATAGATAGATAGATAGATAGATAGATAGATAGATAGGTAGATAGATAGATAGATAGATAGATAGATAGATAGATAGATAGATAGATAGATAGATAGATAGATAGATAGATAGATAGATAGATAGATAGATAGATAGATAGATAGATAGATTAGCTCCTAGCGACACACGACCGTTGGTTGTGCCGATTCAACGGCGTCGCAGTATGAATCACACAGCGTTCAGGTAATTTCGTAAGAAACAAAAGAGTATTAAAGCCAGAGCAGTGCTGATGAATGAAGATGCCGCCATTTTGTTCTTGGTAGCACCACGCCTGTCGCACGAGGAAACGTCCTATTTGTTGCTTAATAGTTTCTCGGAATATATTAAGCCCATTTCATCGAAGTTTGTCGCTGCCTCCTGAGCCACGTGCCCCTCCTCCCCCCTCCACCCCGCATCCGCTCATGCTCCTTCGTCCGACGGAGCCGACCGGCGAGTTTCGCCGCCGCTTGGTCATAGCCCATCTGCAACCTTCGCAAGCTTTCGATCACACGTAGAACACACGACTCGGAGGCCGATGTTCTCCGTTGGTACGTTATACGGAACATAACGGCGACGGCAAGGATTCGCGAAGAGTGTCCATATAATTTCTATCGCAACAAAACGCGCGCGTGTACAATGAAACAAGCCCAACTAGAAAAAGGTGCTCAAAGCAGCTAACGTGGTGGCTTGGGCGAGTTGGTAAGACATAATTCACTTAAAAACAGCGCTAAAGACGGAGGACAAGTAATAAATCTAGTTGATAGTCAGCGCCGCCGTCTGTGTACTTCTTTTACTTGTCCTCCGTCTTTAGCGCTGTTTTTAAGTGAATTCATGCTCAAAGCAGATGGTGCCCTCAATGCTTTATTCTGCGCCACAACATCTCCGAAGGCGATAGGTGCATTCCGACTGAAGCTGTATCGTTGGCTGTTGGTTGATCTGACGTCCTGTACAGTGGGGCTTCGATAACAAAAACCAAAGCCGTATTACTTAAAGAAAAAGTTCCACTGCGAGCTCAAAGATGGCGCCAGAGCCATAACGGAAGCAATGAACTTGTTTTTTTTGTCTTTGGAGCACAAATCACCGGAACCGCATTCAAACGTGCTCGAGTAAAGCTCTTGCTAGAATGTCCTCGCGCATTCGGAAGCGCGAGTTGGATCCGACGTAATACGAATGTTCCTCTGTATAACCGCGGAAAATACGAGCCGGACAGAGCAGACCATTGTGTTCGTCCGCCGAGGCGAGAGCGATTCCGGGGCTTTCTCCATCACGACTGATTCGCGTATGCAAGTGAATTTTGCGCAATAAAATCCGCGTTCTGGCGTTCCTCGAGGCTGAGTGTGTTCATCTTATTTCTGAGCGACGTGGCACTAGCAAAATACCTTTACATATTTACTTGCCGGAAGTTTGTGAATTCGTGCAATAGCACGCGTGGAAGCGGATACTGCTGCCTGCATCGGACAGCGTTCCCATTCGTTAGCATGTCGCACTTCCTGTACACAACAAAGCCCTCCAGAACCTTTCGACAACGACCGCCATTTCAGTGCATATGTGTAGACTTGTGTCTCTATGTGTACGTTTTTCTGTGCTTGTTCGTTAAGCTACTATACTTTTTTTTTGCATGAGCAAGTATTAGCCTTAATGCATGTTCTTGTTACGTGTTTTTTTTCTTTTTTTTTTTCATGTGCGTTGTGTACATCAGGAGCGTAGCCAGAAGTTTACTTCAAGGGGCAGGAGGGGTTGGGGGAGGCTCAGGCACCCTTAATGTATGTTTGTGCATGCATTTGCATGTGTACCTGTGTATATACACATGAAAATTGAAAAAAGAAATTCGGAACTTTAATCCGCCCCTCTTCTGCGTACGCCAATGGTATGCATGTTAGCTTACGTTGTGCTAACGGTTTTGTATGTACGTGCGTGCGTCCGTGTTGTTTGCAAGCTCGTGTATGTGCTTCCTTTTAGTCATGTACGTGTGTAAATCCGTGTTTGCCCGCACGCGCTTGCATGTCGAGTGTTTCCTCCTCGACGTGTTTGTGCCGCGTGTTCCTCTGTTCGTGTTTCACGTTTTCGTGATTATGTGCTTTCTCTCGCACATCTTTGCATGCATATGTTTACGTTGACTGTGTCTCTGGCGTTGTTTCTGCCTTTGCCTCACTCCTGTTGGCGCGTGCCCTCGCATGTTTATTTGCGCTTGTGTTAGTGTTAACAAAGTGCTTCCGTACTCAGGAATAAAACAAGAACTGCAACGAGAAAAGGAAGCCATCCAGCCTACTCGGCCCTAATAGCGCACTCGCTTTGACAAACGGACCCTTCTTCCGTTGACACTCGGCTATGGCAGAAAGAAGCAGAAGAAACAAAAACTCTATGACACGCTTGGCGCACGCTGCGTTAGCGGAAATAGGCCGCGGCGTCGCTTCGTACCCGGAGTAGGGGGGCGTGCCCGGAACAAGCGACGGACGGCGAGGGGACGTCTGAAGGAGCTGAGGGCAAGAGTCATCTGCGGCCCATAATATGCCCTAGAAGAAAGAGACAAACAAAGCCGCGAGCCAAGACAAGCACCCTAGCCGTTGCTTCCAGGAGGTCAACCCTGAACGGTCAGAGGAGCGTGCATGGCCAACGTGGAAAATAATGAGTGACGTCAGCGTAGGAAGCTACGAAACTATCGTCCGCTTCACTTTAGTTCCCAAATTCCGTTCTGCCATTTTTTGTTCTCGTCTGCACTTTTTTC
>JALIZH010025303.1:0-27352 GCA_030522465.1 Rhipicephalus appendiculatus
TTGCTTAGATGCTTTTCATTAGTGCTTTTGAGGAATGCAGTAACCTCACATACAGCTAGTAATGATGTCCAGTAAAGTTCTGAGACGTCAGCGACCGCACTGGTACACGCAATTATACGGCGCGTGCAATGAAGGGACATAGTTTGCCGTGTTCACCTGACAGCGAGTAGCCCCTTCCTAATCTTAGGACGTACGTTCTTTCGCACGACAGCAAGATACCATGGCGAACACCATAGAACAAGGTTAAAAAATTTTAGAACCTCTCTCATTTGTCATCGTTATTTTCTTTACGTAGAGAAGGCTATATTTCGGGAGATTTATCGCCGCGCCCGTACTGCCATAGTTCGCCGAAATTCAGAAGTCCCACGGGCAAATCGGGAGAGTTCGCAGGCATGCACTTGTAGCGCTTCGTTGTTCGCAAGCACGAAAGCTTACCTTTTCAGAAATCCAAAAGCGTTCTCCGTGTGGCTCCCAGCGTACACTTCGTTGAATGCTTGATCGGAAGCACTCAGCTTGCGGCGAGCACCAGCTTCAACGGAAGCCGTTCACAGAGGAGACGCACTGCGCCGCACCGAAGTCGTTGTTCCGTACTTGCCAATCCACCATGGATTCGGAGATTGCAGTGACACGCACTATATCTTTTGTACGTGTGAACTACGTCACCGTGGAAGCCGTGGAAGAACACATCCAAAAGAAAGCAGGTGAATCGAAGAACAATCCGCCACCGTTAGCATCCAGCAAACACGCACACGACATGTCAACAACAGATTCAAAGGTCGCCTGTTGATGATGATCGTGATGCGCAGTTGCCCCGAGTCCGAAACCGAAATTCATCGCCTCCGAGATCTATATCACTATACCAGTTAATTTACTTTAGCAGCGCCGTTTTATAATAATCTTTCAAAACAAAAAACCAAGACATATTGTAATATTTTATGTTTAACAACATGTTTGTGCTAGTAGAGCTTTAAAGCGTGTTTTTTTTTTTTCAGCTACTGCTGACGTGTGCATGTGGCAAATTCGTAGCCTTCGAGATTCACATTTTTCTTTTTTCGAGTAGAGTGTCGCCAGGGCATTATTTCGACGAGTTCGGGTTAAAATTTCGTTACCTGTGCATCGTAGATATAACCTGGAGGCTAGGGAAGGGCGAGGGGGGGAGGGAGCGTTGTTCGGTATTCGACTCACCCCCGCCCCTTTCTGTGTTTATTTGGACCCGCATGTGTGCAAGCACTGGCAGAAAGGTACTTACATACAGAGGAGTCGGTCCCCCCCTTCTCTCCCCCCCCCCCCCCGTCCCTGCATAAAGTCTGGCCACGCCCCTGCTGTGCTAACAGCCTATTTTTAAATAACATTCCACCATTCAGCAATCGTTGATAAGATCTTGGAGAATACGCTCTTTTTACCGACGCAGTAGCAATGAATCTTGCTTTTATTTCATGTGGTGAATTTCGTGCAAGCATACGAATGTGCTATCACTGTGTGGATTGTAAGGCAATGATAAGGGCAGTCAATAACATTTAGCAGAGCGATGAATTGGGCTAGTTGGTGGTGGTTCATAGTTTCTTGTTGCGCTGCGAATGAGTTGTGAGTTTGCACCACCTGTCCTGTAGTCCGGGTATCGTCCTCGTCTCGTCATTCGCAGCGCAACAAGAAATCATGAACCTGTCAATCACAATGCCACAAGTCAACTGCGGTTCCTCCTTCTTGTGGCACGGGTACATTGTACTAGTGTCGTCTGTGATCCTTCATGCGTACAATGTACGACCCACGAGGGTTCCTCGACAAAAAAGAAAAAAAAAGAACAGAAAAATAAAGCGCCCGCGGAGTGATGCGTCCGATTGGAGAAGTTCACTTGGGGTGCTTAGCGGGTGTGCGCCTAAACTCTGCTGCGGCGTGCCATGCGTGTACAGTAGCTGCAGCAGAGTGAGCTGCAGACAGTTCAATGTAAACATGCCTAGTTTCATGGTAATGCGTACGCTGCATACTGTCACTTTGAGCTGATCCGTGATCATAAGTTTAAATATAACTCACTGATAAAATCAGCGACTTGTGAATTGATGTGAAATACTTCAATGTACAGGAATATGTGCACCACACTGTAAATAAAACAGGTGTTGTAAAAGAAGAGCTCATTGTCATTTTAAATTAGAAAACGCGCATGATGACCTGTCGAAAACAGTGTGTAATCGTTTCATCATATGCTTAAGCGCAACGCCATCTCTTTTACCGTCCTCTCAGTCAGAATGATGAATGGTTACGAGGGGCTGCAAAATACTTTTTTAGTATGAATCACACAGTCAACCCATGAAGCCGTTGAACGTGTGAGGAATCTTGTGAATAATGCAAACAAGGGAGTCGTACATTAAATGTGGTATATAGCGCGGTATATGTCGGCGAATAAAAAGTGAAATGAAAAAAAAAGCCAAGACATCGATCTTTTCACCGAAAAGTTGTTATGCGGTTTGACTGCATCCGTTGGCATGTGATACGTATTGATGCTTCTAAAAAAAAAAAGAACAAAGGTGTAACATTCAAAGAAACACCCTTGGGTGGAATTTGTGAACGTACACCCTAGGGTGTGATTTGTGATCATACACCTATAGTACACCCAAAAATGCAAAAAAAGGTGTACAAGGGGTGGTTTACGTGAAATTCCACGCTTTTTTGATAATCTTGGCAAAAAAAAAGGGGTGTCCGATGGGTGTTTTATCGAAAATCCACCCTTAAGGTAGGTCACCACCTTCGAGAAAAACTTTTACCGTTTCGGTCCAAAAGTTATAATTATGGTTTTGGATTGTTGGGCTTCGGTAAATTTAAGCTTTATGATTATGAAATAGATAAAAATCAAAAACATAAAATTTATAAAAATCAAAATGTGCCAAAATATGAATGTTGCGCCAACAGTCATAACTAAAAAACTCTTGTAGCAATTCAAACGCGACTTGGCAACTACGTAGTGAGGACAACGTTCTGTGCATCTAACTTCCACGATCATCATATATCTAAGCTTGGGTGCGTTATCATAAAAAGACTGAAAAAGTTGATATTTGGCAGGTTTGCTTTGCTCACAGTTGGCCACTGTACAAAAAGTTACCGCTAGTTTTCAATAATTCTGCTTGAATGCACAGCTCCACCTATAAAGAAACACCACAAAAAAATTTTATGCGAAAATATTCATTAGAAAGACGGTTATCATTGTTCGCGTAACTGTAGGAAGCAAAATAACACATTTTGAGAAAAATGGCTTTAAAGATTTGAACCGAATGTCTATGAAACAGAGAAACATTCAATAGACCTGAAATTCACCAGGCTTATAGCTTGGGACCTCTTTTGAAGCGGCATAATCTTCTTTTGAGCGAGATGAAGCACACATTTTTTTCCTAGCTCGTTTCGTGTCTCCAGCTGACTCTCATCCCCGTGTTCCACAGTGGGTCCACACTTGGAATATTGATTCCCTAACTTTCATAAACGCTTCTGTTTCGTTCTATACTTCGCCATGTTTCATGAAGTACTATAATTTTCTCCTTGAAAACCCAGAACTAAGTCCAAGAGCTCGAAATGGCACACAAAACGAACACAGACTGCCGAGTGAGAGCACGCGCAACTTAAACAATAGAGTGCCGCAGCCGAGTAGAGGAAATTTTAAAATAAATTGAAAACATCATGTTCTACAAGCTTTAGAATGTTCTTAAACACCTTAGCATTACGTAATATGTACGCGAAAAACATTTATGACGGGGTGGTAGATGTCGAATCGGAATCCTTCAGTTTCGGATGTGTCGAGCAGGTGTTGAAAAAAAAAATTACACCATCTCCCGCTAAAGGGAACCATGTGTAGATGTGAAGCAGCGGGCGCTAACGCTTACACTGGCGGCGGCGTTGACGCTGGCGCTTATCGCAGCGTTGCGCAGGAGAGAAAACTGGGGGAGGCGCAAAGCAGGCAGTGATGGAGCAGTTTTTTCTACTAGAACATGCCAATCGCTGCTAATGGGCAATGAGAGACAGAAGACTCCGACTGGACACAGAGACCCGCACTCCGCTTTTAGTTAACGCGCACGCTGCGAATTTTTATTGTTCAACAACGCACAGGAGAAATCTCCCACCGGCACCACCTTGGAGGTCAAGATCCATTGCTATATATACGGGATGGCCAGTGAACGGTTGTGCAGCGCGAGCAGTCGGTTTTTTCAACCAAGAAACTCGCCAGCAGACGCTGCCTGCGTCGGCGTCGCGAGGCGAGAGAGGGAGGAGCGTAGGAGAGGAGAGAGAGGGGGGTGACACGCATGCGCAGTGGGGAGTGTGAACGCCGTGGGCAGGGATGCGTAGAGGAGAGAGGGGGGGGAGCGTAGGAGAGGAGAGAGAGGGGGGGACGCGCATGCGCAGGGGGAGTTAGACGCCGCGGGCAGTGATGGAGAGAGGGGGGGAGTGTAAGAGGGGAGAGAGGAAGGGAGGCGCATGCGCAGTGTGGGTGTGGTTGCCGCGGGGAGGGATGCCTAGAGGAGAGAGAGGGGGAGAGGAGGTTTTTTATTTTTATTTTTTTTTAACTGTTTGCGCATGCGCAGTAAGGGTGGGCACGCGGCACACCACCACCACCACCACCGGATTAAGCTTCGCCATAAGATGCTTCACATCTAAAATGGGCATAACTTTCAAATGGCTTAATATAACTGCATTATTTTTTTTCTAAATCTTCTTGAATGGACAGGGAACTTGAAAATAAAAAAAAATCCCAACAACTCAATTTTTTTTCAAAAAATGCGTTTTTGAAGGTGGTGACCTACCTTAAGGGTGTGAAACGGTTTACAGTGTGACGCGCTTGTTCGTGCAGGAACGGAAAGGATTTTGACTGATGAAATGCCAACGAGGTGTGCTTTCGCAACTAAGAAAAAGTATGCTAGGAGGAATGAAATAGTTCTTGAATATAAAGGGAAAATATGTGGAGAGGCAAAGCATATTACGTATGCCTTTGAGGAGTATGACAAAGAGCTGAAACAGCGTACAAAACTGGGCGAGTTGGTTGAACTTCATGGTTTAAAAAGCAGCGCAGAAAGACGGTACACAAGATGGATCGGTACACAAGATGTATCTTCACATGGATCAAAGATCACGTGAAATCATCGAAGCTTTCCACATCAAGAAAAATTATGATACTTGCATTTCCGCCCCATCTATCTATCTTCATGATTGTGAAATCAGCCTACTTGAAAAAACGTGACCATTTCTGCAGCTTAGAGGGTGCGCACGCAGCAAAAATGCTTGTATTTATTCGCCTTCTTTTAATAAAGACGACAGTTGCTAGTTCAGCGCTTGTCCTGTGTCCTCCTTCATCTTGTGTACCGTCTTTTTGCGCTGCCTTTTAAACCATAAAGACAAAGAGCTGTTCAAGTGTAAAATACCGAACCGGCCTGGTTATGAAAACCATTTCGTACACACTTTGCTGAGACTATACGTCGAAGAAGCGGAGAGATTATCAGCAAATATACCAGTAAATATTATAAATAAAAAAAATAAATGGGGAAATTGCTAGAATTACGGTTTTACGTAAGGGGCCTCTGTTAATAATATTAACAATTGCCGACTTATATCAATTCTTCCAGGCTTCAGAATAATTGTGGAAAAAGTGGTTAACTGGAGATGTCAAATTATCTGCGTAAGTATCACTTACTATTGCAACATCAAAATTAGTTTCCAAGGGCAAATATACATGACGTGCATTACCTAATATTAGGGCAAAAAAGGAAAGTTTATTGAACAAGTGTACACAAACACTGGAGGCACTTATACACTAAAAGTTCGAAATGGTGTCAGTAGAACTTATACAAATGCTAGACATAATTTTAAACGGACATCTATAAAACACTGTGCGGTACTAAGAAACTATTAAAAAAAGAGAAACATGCTACCTCTCGAGGAGCTGAAGAGAGAGAGAGAAAAAAAAGAAAGGGGGGGGGGGGGGGTCGAGTAGCATAGCAAGTCGGATGACATGCTTCCCTGCTTAACTCAATATGGCGCTGCGGGAAATTCCAGATTGTCCCCACGTAATACTAAAAACCGAGTGTGCCAGCGCCTTAAAAAAGGCATCAACACCACTTACATCTAGGTCTTCGACTAGGTATCCAAAAAGAATTTGATAAATTCGGTGTAAGACCGGGAATGCTGCTCGCTGTGGTTGTCGACGAGCTTCTGCTTGGCACCGACGTCTCCAGATCACGTACATTGTGACTTCGAGTACCAATTGGACAAACAGGCCATTTTTCCTCTGCGACAGTGATGTAGCCCTAACTCCAAAGGCGCGCCAAACAAGGTGCCACACACCCTTGGTAGCAACGCATTCAAATAACGCATGCTTAGTGGTCTCGGATTTTCCACAATTCGCGCACTTATCATTTGGCACCACGTGCCACTTTGTGAGGCGTTGACGCGTCGGTATCACGCTCCATCTTCTCAGCCAGTCAAATTCGCGAACCACCTCGGGAACTTTGCTCTTTTTCCAGGTCTTCCATCGGCTTGGGTTCGTTTTTCTTTTATCTTCATCTTCTAGTGTCTCTTCCGTCAGCAAGTAGCTTAACTCTATTGGCGCTAGTTCTTCAAACCCTTCTCCTTCCGTTTTGTTATCTACTGTGCGTTTAAAGTCGCACACAGTCTTGTAAAACTCCAGTGGTCTCTCAGCTTGCGGTCCACTGTATCTCTCTGTCGTAAACGTATTCTTTAGAGTACTTGTCCAGTACATCAGAAGGCTCTTTCCTGGGTATTCCGGATCCGCAAACAACCTGGAGGTTGTTTTTGCTGCCAGTGCTCTAGTGAATGGCTTAATATCTGGTAGACCCAGACCACCACGTTCTGTGGGCAGATTGAGGCAACTAGTCTTCACCTTGGCACGTTTATTTTCCCATATAAATGCTCCAATGACTGTTTTGAGGTTCTGTGCAGAACTGCTCGGCAGCAGCGCAATGTGTGCGATGTAGCAAACATAAGCTCACGCCTGCGTCTTTATCACACCGGCCCTTGCAGCGAGTGATAGTTTGAATCCCGAAGCCCTATTTATCACCTCCCTCGCTTTGGTTATTGCGTCTTCCCATGTTGTATTTGCAATGCTCCCTTCTTCAAAGATCAATCCGAGAACTCTGACAGCATCCACGTATTGAACTCCATCTGGGAGATCGTCGGAAAAGGCTCCAAAGCGCATCGCCTTGCTTTTGTCGGTGTTCAAGTATGCGCCAGAGAGCGGAGTACTGCTCAAAGAGCTCCAAAAATATGGTAAAACCATACTGACGTAAAGGTAGCGCAAAAAAAACGGGGACAAGAAAGTGAACAACACAAGCGCTTACTAACAACTGAAAGCTTTATTGCTTGAACAGAAATCTGTTCTGTTTCTGTTCAAGCAATAAAGCTTTCAGTTGTTAGTAAGCGCTTGTGTTGTTCACTTTCTTGTCCCTGTTTTTTTTCGCTACCTTTACGTCAGTATGAATCACCACCAACTAGCTCGCCTTTCCATTTTGGTAAAACCAATTTTGTTTCTCACAAATACCGAAATATCATCGGCGTAAGCTGTAACCTTTATTTCCTCGGTGCCTGGCATGGGAAACCCTCTTATTCTCGGGCACGTTGCTACTTTCCTGATGAGATGATCCAGTGAAAATACAAATAAAACTGGAGCGGCTGGGCATCCCGGTCTAACACCTCTTTCTACAGCGAAGCTCTCAGTCATGTCACCGTTTAAGTAGAGGTGACTACTGGTGCCCTCATAAAGCAGCTCAAAGTGCACTTAACGAACTCTTCTGGCAAGCCATAATTTTTCAGTACTGCGAACAAGTAACGCCGCTCGACCCTGTCGAACGCCTTCGCTTGATCGAGGGACACGAATGCTCCGGAAATTCCTTTCTCTTTGGCATAACAAAAGAGGTCCCTGATCAGCGAGAGCGTTGCGAAAGCGGAGCGGCCAGGGACAGCACATGACTGGAGACTAACTCGCTCAGCAGGGGTCTCAGCCGTAGTACTAACAGTGTTGCTACGAGTTTATAGTCTGTGTTAAGGAGAGTGATCGGTCTCCACGACTTGGGGTTAGACCCATCCATACCCTCCTTTAGCAACAGAACCACTCTACCTTCTTTGAACGACAGCGGCTTCTTCCCTTCGGTGATAAAAATGTTCACCAAATCAGTCAGGAGATCCCCAAGAATCTCAAAAAAACGTGCATAAAAGGCCGTGAGGATGCCATCCGGGCCAGGTGCCGATCTGGCATTCATAGCCTTAAGGGCTTGCGAGACTTCATCCTTCGTTGCTGGGGAGTGCAATCGCTCGGTATCTTCGGGCTTCAGCTTGGGAAGTCCATCGCAGAACGAAAGAAGTTTGCGCTCGAAATCATCGTCATCTAGCTGCACTTATTGGGCAAAAAGACGCTCAAAATGAGCTCTGAATGTATTCTGTACTTCCACTGGCTCGGTCGTTATGCTACCGTCCTCTCTTTGCGCTGTTAAAATCCGCTGTGGTTGGTTTCGCCGCGTTCCGACCCTCAATGTAAACGTGAGATTTCCAAGTTCATCTCTTGGCAACTGTAACTCGTCTGCTATTCTAGACGCTTGCGCTCTCTTATGCAGAAGGTTAGAATAAATCTTTCTTTGTGCCCTCACGTAATCCCGCATCGCCTGCGTAGACGTGCCTCTTCTCTCCACTATCTGAATGCGTCGAAGCGTCTCATTCATGCGACCCGTAATGCGCGCATGCCTCTCCTTTCCAGCCTCTTCGGAAATCAAACGCCATCGCTTTTTGAGCCTATCCCACGTGGCTGGATCCAACACGTCCACCTCAGCGATGGAAGCCGCAACTTCTCTTCCCATGTGTTAGAAAAGCGCTAGCGCCATAGTGGAATGCGTGGGTTTTAGGTGTGGCCAGTGGAAGACGAAGAAGACGACGTAGAGAGACTCACGCGCTGTTCGCCTGTGTGGCGTTGTGTAGCCTGTGTGGCATACGAGTGATTATGTTCAAGTAAATTATTCTACATCTTCTTATTACGTCTCGTGACTTCTACGACGCCCGAAGACAACATAATCAGAAGTGGGATCGCCATCCAGTCGCCACCGAGATTGAATGTGAGTTTGATCAGTCGACGGAGCGTGTTAAACCTAAATGGAACCAACCGAGGGAACATCCAACCCGCTTGGCGGTGGAGACACCATCACGGCTCGCGACCTCCTGCAAATCCTCCAAGAAAAGGACCGACTTCTATCGACCCTGCTGGAACGACTGACAGTGGCCGGTGCGGCGCCGCCTCTTCAACCAGCGCCAACGTTCCAAGTGATTCCGGACCTAAGTCACAACGTCAGTCCCTTCGACGGCTCAGAGGACGCTCCTTCAGCTCGTGAATGGATAGACAACATTCGTCGAACTTCGAACCTTCACGGGTGGCCAGCTGCATACACGCTCGAAACTGCCCAGACCCGGTTGGTTGGAGCTGCCAAGGACTGGTACCGTTCGAGGAGCTCCCAAATCACGTCGTGGGAAGAATTTGAGGTACGTTTCCGTCGGACCTTTGTCAGCCAGACTCGCGTCGCGGAACGATGGCGAAGGATGCAAGAGCGCGTGCAACAGCGTAACGAGAGCACGACCGCCTATTTCCACTCCAAGGTGCGTCTTTGCCAAGAAGTCAACCTCGACTTCACCGATACACGAGAACAAGTTCTCACGGGTTTACGCTCTCGCGAACTCTGCACTATGCTCTTGGGAAGGACGCATGACGACGACGACGATCTGCTGCACGACATCTTGGAGTTCGAGCGCATCGAACGAGGACGGCGGGAGCTTTTCGGATCGCGCAACCGAAGCTTCACGTCACCACCATTTTCGGAGCGCAGCCTGCCCGCTACCATGACAAGAGAGGAGACCGTTGACTCGAACCATGGAACGGATCGACGACAGCCATTGCCGCCCATCAACCAACACGGTGAGCGCAAGTGCTACAACTGCAACATCTACGGCCACATAGCACGTGACTGTCCGGAGCCGAAGCGACCGCTCAAGTGTCAGCGTTGCCAAGCAACGGACCACACGCAACGAAACTGCCAAGCCTTCTCAAGAAACGAGTCCAACGTCGTCGCAGAAGCGCTTCCTTGCACCGGGGCCGGTCATGTGTTGATCAAGGAAGTAATTTTCAACGATGACTTCGCTCTAGTAGGCCTCATCGACACGGGCAGTTCCGGTTGCTTGTTGCGTGCGTCAGCGGCGGCTCGATGCGGCATCGAGATGGTGCAGGAACCTACTCCTCTGTACGGTTTTGGCAGCAAGAACGTGCCAGCGACTAGAAGCCTTGGTCACTGCCAGGCAAAGATTAAGATCGATGGCGTTGTCGCAGAAAAAGTTCCTGTATTAGTGGTTCCTGACGACGCCCAAAGTGTTGATGTACTGGTGGGCAGAACCTTCACCAACCTACCCTTCGTTACCTATTGCAAAGTCGGTAGCACGTTTCGCTTCTACCACCTAAACGACTGCCCTTTCTCAGATCTAGTGCTGTTCGAACAGCAGTCGAAGCTGAAACTGAGACAAAGAGAAGAATGTGATCTTCAAAGAGATGCAGTGAACTACATCACCACATTGACCGATCACTCTGTGACAAGGCCTGCCGTTTCTAGGCACTGTGGAAGTGATGTGCTGCTTGACATGATAGATGGAGAAGTCACAGTGCCAATGCGCTCCACAAGTGGCAGTAAGACTGTCATCCGAAAACGACAGCCTTTAGGGCAAGCCAGCGAAGTTGAAGTTTTGTGCGTCCACGACATCAATAACCGGAATGTCAGTCCCACTTGTAAGGACGGCTCACACGAACTGCAGAAAATGCGACCTGTTGAACAGTCAGAAGTGCCTGTGTGCAGTGCTGTAACTGCAGCCCAATGCTCAGAGCTGGTGGACCAACACAACGAATTCCGGGAATGTTTTGCTATGAGTCCTTCGGAATTGGGACGCTCGACAATACTCGAAATGAATAGCGTTGCAGTTCCAGGAAGCAGGGCCTCTGCAACAAGACCTCACAAGACAAAATCGGACGGACGTGAAACTACACGCAAAAAAAAAGTGAGACGATGACGCAACACAAGAGCCCTAGGGGGAAGAAAATGAAATACGGCAGCTTCCGCAACACGAACGCACATCATCGACCAGACTTCGAGAGAACTGCATTCCGCCGTGTTCTTTTGTTGTTTGAACTTTCTTTTTCTGCACTTCGTGTTGTGGCTTTCCCCAAGGTCAAGCCAGTCAGGATGGCCGGAAGTGTTTATGCTGTGTGCTGTGAAAATCTGTAGCATGAGTTCGTGTATATAGTGCTCGTGTGTTTTGTTTGTTTGTTAGAACTTACTTCAAGTTTGAGTAATCCTGCTTATTTAGTAAGAAATTGGATAGGAGGATGGCCGAGCTAAGGCAATTAACATTGTCGTGACAGCCTTAACGAGGACGTTAAGCTTTTCAGGATGGCCGAATGTTAGAAAAGCGCTAGCGCCATAGTGGAATGCGTGGGTTTTAGGTGTGGCCAGTGGAAGACGAAGAAGACGACGTAGAGAGACTCACGCGCTGTTCGCCTGTGTGGCGTTGTGTAGCCTGTGTGGCATACGAGTGATTATGTTCAAGTAAATTATTCTACATCTTCTTATTACGTCTCGTGACTTCTACGACGCCCGAAGACAACATATGTACCTGATACATTCCTCATCGTGCAGTATGGTGGGATCCATGCGCCAGGAGCGGGGTGATCGTCCACCACTGCACACCTGCATACTGAACAGCAGCGGCTTATGATCGCTGACATTCAAGCCGTACGAAGGCACTTGCACGACATCACATGACACAAGCGTTGCGCGAAATGCTTCCGGGATATATACCCTATCCAACCGGCTCTGGTGAATTCCACTCGCTCTGGTGGCAGGGAACGTGTCACCATGCAGAGCGACCCACGCGTCTATCAGCTGCCAGTCTGCAACAATATTGCCAAGTTCTCGTGCATAAAAGTTACAGCGACCTTGGCCCGGGCCTCTGATGTCGCGCAAAGTGTCGAGGACGCAATTAAAATCACCCAATAAGATATACTGGAGTGGTTCAAGCATGTACGAAAGCACTCCTTTGTAAAACTCATTAGTGAGGTTTCTTTTTACAGGTGCGTATAAGTTTACAATTCTTGTCCTCTTGCCATCCAGTGACAGGTCAAGTACGATTACCCTGCCATCCGTATCAAATTTACAATGCGCCCCTCTCCTAAGCCTGTTCCTCATAAAAATGACACCGGCTCCGCATGCCGCGGAATGCGTCAGAGAGAAAAAGGCATCTACCTGCCACCTATATCGGAAAGCGACAACGTCCCAACGCGTACGAAAATTAGCCCCTTGCACAAACAAAACATCAACATGCATATCGCGAGCCAACTGAATGACTGCTTGCTGTTTAGCAGGACTGCGAAAACCTCGGACATTAAATGTCATGAAAACAAATGTCTCCATTGTTATCAAAGGAGAAGTTACTAAAGTGTGGAGCAAGGCAGAAGACTAAGGGGGGTTAAAAAAGAAAAAAAAGAAAAAGAAAAAAGAAAAGGAATTAATACATTTCGTCCTCACTCACATGCAGCGGCGCCCCATCCGTTTGCCAGGCGACGCGTGGTTTTTTACAAGTCACATTACTGCTTCCATCGCTGTTGCTACTTGAACTGCTTGGCTTTGGTCGCCGTTGGCTGCTGGGAAGGTCTTTGGAAGCCTCGCTAGACAGCGAAAGGAAACCTCGAGTGTATGGGTCCTCCTCGCTGTCTGAAATAAGGCTACTGGCTTGTTTGCGTTGTGCTGATCTGCTCCTGGATCTGTTTCGTGTAGAGGAACGCTGTGCTTGGCCTTCTTCACGAGTGACCCTGTTGCCGCTTCTCTTTCCTGTGGTTGCCTTTGATGCGGGTTGCGATGCTTGAGAGGCTTCTTTTCCTGAACCAGCCACCAACGCACCGTCCTCCGCGGCGGACTATGGAGACGCTGGTTTATCATTTGTATACGCCGACGTGGAATCCCAGTCCAACTGCGACGAAGCAAGGTCGCTGGATGCTTTCAATGCGTTGCTGGTTGTCGCGACGCTCTCTGCGTTGCTCGAGCCTTCGCCTGTGGTCGTTTCAGACTCGGAGCTCGAGGTTTCGGGCTTCGCGTCTAGGGAGCGTTGCCCGCTTGCGGAGCCGCTGTCCACGTTGTCGAGAGGAGTGCGTCGCACAACTCTCTTCGTGGGCTTTAGTACTTGAAGCCTGGGTGTCGCACCGGGAGTACACGAGTGCACGGCCGAAGCTTCGCTCAGTGACGGAAAATCTTCCTGAGAGGCCACCGTGCTCTGCGTAACTGCAGCATAAGACTTTCTTCGGAAGCATTCTTTCGCAGAGTGATCCCCGCCACACTTCCTGCACGTAACAGTGCACGTCTCCGTGACGTGGCCAAATGCGCCGCACCTCTGGCAAAAGGGCTTGGTACACGTCGCAGCCATGTGGCCCTCGCCACTGCATCGAGCACACACTCGACGCATTCCTCGGTATTAAAGCATGGCACGATGTCCGAGTACAGTAACAAAATTGGGGGGCTGGTCTAGTCATTTCCATTTTGACGACACGTGTTCCCGAGTAGGTCGTTTGGCGCTTCTGCACTGTTGTGTACTGCAGGTCACGCACCTTGCCGTAAGGTTGAAGAGCCGCAACGAGCGAGTTGTTGGAGACGTACGGTGGCAGTCTGTAGACGTTGACATGAACGATCGGGGGTCCTACAGCGTCGACGGACACTTTCTGTTCTCTAATGTTGAAACCTTCATTGACTAGGAGACTTGTAGCTGGGTCTGCTGTTCTGGTCGCTACCAGGAACTTTGACGTTCCGAGATGCTGCAAGAACAGCACCCCTTCATCGCCGACTGTTTCCTCAATGCTGTCGATGACCTCGTCGATCGACACAGTGTCTTCGGGCACGTTGAACGTGAAACAGTGCTCCTTCGGTGGAGTCGGTGGCAGAGGCCTCGACGCCATCTCCGCAGGTCCCCGGAAGGGCCGACGAAAATGGGACAGACCTCAGGGCCTGCCAGCCGGCGGGCTCCCTGACGTGGAAGAAACGCCGCCGACGAAACGCCGCTGGACGCTAGTTGCGTTTGCGCACGAAAGCGGAGAGTCTCGATCGAAAGCCGGGAGACGCTATGCTGTCCAATATGTACTGGCAAAGCTCCTTATGGCATTACCTCGGCGGTTCTCGGAATGATTGAAATAAGGGGAATATGAAGGGCTCGTTTCCGTTTATTAGACCCATTACTAATAAAACGAACAGACAGTAATGCTGACGAAAGTATGGGGAGAATTATTTGAAGTAATTATGATATAAATATGAGGAAAGTAGCAAAAGCACTTCTTTTTTTTGGCTATAAATGACGTGAGAGCACGTGTTTTTATTGGGAGTGTTCTTTCTAATAATGTTAGTAGTGAGAATGCACTTTGTGATGTGTTGTACGTCTCGTTCCCTCGTTTTCGCACTGCCTATTCCTAAAATGCATAACCAATTCCAAATTGCCCCAATGTCAATTCTTCTGCGACCATGTTATGGTCTAGACGCCGATACGCTGACGTCGACTCAGTGAAAAACTTCTTCCGCGATACTTCGGGCTACACAACTTGCTTCGGCGTCTCGGAGGTCTAGACTACGAGATTACCCCCGACTCTCAGCGAACTCTCAGCGGCGCCGCGCATGACCGGAAGTCGTCCATTTTGTGAGCCTTAAATCATTTTATACGCTTTACTAAATGAATACAGCGTGAATTTTACACCCAGCCAGAAGAAAACGACACGTAATAGCGCTGAAAATCAGGGCTTGTCCGTGTCGTTTTTTTTTATCGCCGCTAATATTCGCGTCGTTTCTATTTCCTAATGCCTAAGCAAATACCCCAGCGCTTCACTTTACAAAGTTTTATAGGCGTTAGCGAACCTGTGTACTCTACTTTCCGGTTTCTTTATTATTGTACTTTTTTGTGTATCTGTACTTACGTTTTTCGCTTCCATGGTATTTCTTGAGCATCGCGACGATACTTTTTCACAGGAGCGGCGGAATATAGACTCTTCCCGATTATTTGAGATTGCTCTGATTGCTTCAACGCACAGCAGGAGCAGTACAATTTATTCTAGAACCAACGCTACCACCAACGATAACGCTCGAATATTTGATGCCACATGTATAAAGGTCGACGTGAGTAGTGTGATCAATGGTATGTTGATAACATTCCTCACGGTCGACGCTGTGATCGGCGCTATCAGTGAACAGCGTGTCTTGCTTCTCCTTCCCTGGGCCCAAGTTCACCCTAAGGAACAGTTTCGTCTTTAATAGACCGAGTGCCACCTTCTCTACATTCACGAACGCATGACAATAAGTACTGTGACGTCTTAACTCTACGCTGAAAAACGCCTCGCAGGCATTGCTTAGTCGGTTGACACCTTCTCCCATCCTGCCAATAAATGTCGTTACAAACCACTTTACGAACTTAAGAAACTCCCTCAGGTAGCACTATCCGACATCATGCCACGCTTTTTTTATCGTTCCTTAAAGTGCATTACGAAACGAGGCTGCTGCGTTCTTTTTCTTACGTAATGGCTGCGAAAATAAAATCACCTCGACGAAGTGGCCGCTCTGTTTACATGGGCTCATCATTTCAAGAGCTGAGCGTGATGACGCTGGGTCAGGCTGTTCGCATCACTGTTCTTGCTTTTCTAGCCCCGAAAAACGCCATGATCGAGTGTTCCTACATTAAGGACCAGATGTTAATAGCCGTACCCATCGTACGCCCTCCGTCCTCCACATTAACTAAACGCTTCTGAACAAGCAGTTAATACCTCCGGCAGAAAGAAATGGTGGACGTGTAGTGCACTACTGTAAAAAAAAAAGTAATAGAAATCGGTAAAATACGAAAGTAGGGCGTGTCCTTACAGAAGTAATAATAATAATATGTGGGGTTTTACGTCCCAAAACCACGATGTGATTATGAGAGACGCCGTAGTGGAGGGCTCCGGAAACTTTGACCATCTGGTGTTCTTTAACGTGCCCTGACATCGCACAGTACACGGGCCTCTACCATTTCGCCTCCATCGAAATGCGAAGGCCGCGGCTGGGATCGAACCCGCGACCTTCGGGTCAGCAGCCGAGCACCCTAGTCACTGATCCACCGAGGCGGACTCCTTACAGAAGTACACAGTAAAAAAATACACACCCTTAAGGGTGTATTTATTTTGTCCCATGGGCAACACCCTTTAAGGGTGTTTAAAAACACCCTAAGCGTAGGGTGTTTAGAAACACCCCTTAAAAAACGTAGGGTGTAAGGAAAGATTACACCCTACTTTAATAGGTGTTTATGAACACCCCTAAACTATGGGTGTTACAATAAGCTACACCCGTTCGAGTGGGGTGTAATAGACAAAAACACCCTTGAGAGGGTGGCAGTAAAAGGGGGGAACCACATGATACTTTTTCCCAGTCAGTCCCCTTGGAGCACTCCAGGCCTCAGCGTGTATCCAATCCTTTCAGGTGCAGCCTAGAAAGAATTCTCCTGTTAAGGAGATGATTCAGAAATGTGCAATCCCTTGAGAAATGATGGATTGATAAAGAGTTTCAAAAACTGCAGCAGTGCCCACATCAGTGTGGCTGTCGTCGACTTTCTTGGCGCTGCCATCCAACAGCTGTAGCTGATACACGAGCAGCGATTCCCCGTAACCACTCATGCAACATTATAAGGACTCAGAATGTCGTTTTGCTCAGCAGGCCACCATATGTCTTTTTTTGGGAAAGTACATCAGTGTAGTAGAAGACTGTGCACATTGCTGAAATGAAACTTTTCCCACCTACTCAGAAGCAATGAATTGTGCCTGCAACAAAAACGGGTGAGCAATCGACTATGGGTTGCATGTCAGATGCGATAATATGCAGAAAATTCATGTAATAGGAACGGTATGATCACGACCGCACTGCAGAAACATGACCTGCAGCACAGCAGTAGAATGAAATTTTACATAGGCGTGCTCAGACATATTTTAAGGATTATCCGTTTCCAAGCAAAGACAACAGAATCATTGGCAATTGAATGAAATATGAGTATTTATTTCCTTTAAAATAAATCGTCACAAAACTAAAAGCTTGTCATAAAACTCCAAAATAAATTCCAAAACAATATTCAGGGTACTGGCAGTTTTGTTAAGCCAAATTTTCAACAGCAAATGATCTGTTATAACTGCTGCAAAAAAAGTCACAAATCACCGAGTCAAAAACCACACAGTAGAATAACTACACAAGAGAGTGAG
The DNA here is from genome assembly GCA_030522465.1 of Rhipicephalus appendiculatus. Lineage (NCBI taxonomy): Eukaryota > Metazoa > Arthropoda > Arachnida > Ixodida > Ixodidae > Rhipicephalus > Rhipicephalus appendiculatus. Next base: position 17,309 of record JALIZH010025303.1, read on the forward strand.
CTGTACTATTTCTAGCATGTGCGCGCTATAAACACTGCGAAAAGGCATGGCTACAAACTTGCTGAAGGCTTACTTACAGCCCACTATATGTAACAGCGTATAAACTAGGACAGTACACTATCACAACGTTTGACAAGGTTATGTAATTGGGGTTAGATTAACGTAATGTGATTGTTGATACACTTGCACATTACAAAACCACAGCTCTTCACTGCCGGTTGCACAATCCATCTTCATCTGCTCAGATGACTGGTTCCTTCGACAGCAGTGGGACCAGGCTGTTCTTTCTGTACAGTAAATTCGTTCCCGGAAACCTAAAAGAAATACACAAGGAGCAATGACCAAAAATATTGCAAAGAGTGTAACATACAGTACGACCAATTGCTTTCTTGGTTATATGTAGGTATAAATGAAGTGCATAGCCAGCATATTCAGTGGCATCGGACTCCAGACAGTGACAAACGCAAAAAAAAGGTATGCTGCGGAATAAATGCAATAAGAAGCGTGCTGTGGCAGAACATTTTACAGCGAAAGCTGTATATGGCTAGGAGAAACGAAAAACCGCTCGGCATCTGTGTCACGAGCGGTCTCCATTGGCTGTGCTATCAGTGACGTCGTTCTGAGCGTCGTACCCAAGCTCAGCACAGAACACAGGCACACAACACAGCCCCTGTGTTGTGTCCGTTTTCTTCTTCTAGTGTCCGTGCCTGTGTGCGCGCCCTATTCAGTTAAAACACGAAGATCTCAACTTTACCCTTTTAGCCTGCTCGTGCACCAATACAAAGGTATACAGCTCCTAGGCGATGATGCCCCATTAGCTTTATGCATCGACCACGTCTAAGTGAAAGTTGAGTTCTATGCATAAGTATGCATCCACTTAGGCATATGTGAATTTCTGCAGATATATCATGGTACTCATACGATGTGTTTCTTAAAGGGAATGCAATGCTATGCGCACCATATAAAATTTTATCTATTTCACAAAAGCACAATACCACTGCGCATACGCGACGGTATTTACATTCATCATGTATTCAGTGCAGGTCACATGTAAAATTAAGTTATGTGTAATTATGTGTTTGCTTGCGAATAAAACTGAAGTAGTGTTCTTCACGCGGCTCACATTGACACGATTATATAATGTAAGAAATTGCTTTCGCTCACTGACTATTGCATACTGCTAAATTATGGTCCTTCGTTTCAATGATCCTCGTCAGGTAAAAAAGCAGAACTCCTTACTAATGCAGCATAGGCTGTTTAATGGCTGTGCGGGGAAGAAGAGGCAGATATTCCGAGACTTTCAAAGCACCGATCATGAACCACATGCCATCACAATAAAGTATGTAAACTGTAGAAGCGGCGAAAGGTGGGCTAGTTGGTACATAAGTTTAAACTTGACAAAACAGCGCAAAGACAGGACGAAGGAAGGTAACATGAGAACGGGCGCTGTAAGCTGTAAGCAAAAGTATGTAAGCTTCTCCGACACTCGCCAATAACCAGAATCCTGAAAGCTTTTGACCGGAATTAAGTAATACACAATAATCATTCGGTGAAACAGATTGTTTAAGTTATTTATTTGTTTCAATGCCAAGATCCCGAAAAAAAAGCATTCTATATTTGTTGTGTTCTCAGATAAATACGCTGCGTGATCTTACATTTTAGTAGCAATACATGCATGCATATCGTGCAGTATGTATAACATTATCACGAGTTTAGTGCAACAAAGAAAATATTGATATGCTTAACACAGCATATCAATATGCTGTGTCACGCAGTTATATTGATATGCTGTCACGCAGTTATATTGATATGCTTGACACAGCTAAAATCCCTTTAACATCTGTAACGTATGACTAGAGAACTTACAATATCGGATAAACTATTAGGTTTGGCTTTTATCAGAAAATGTCATTGCAGGTGGTGGCACACTTCTACACTTAAAAGTACTTAGCGCAGTTAAAACACCGAAATGGGGTGAAGTGAATAACTCTTAATAACCAGAACAATGTAACGAAAGGTACACATGGTGGAAACAAACAGAATAAAATAAATTTTGTTCGAACGCCAGCACTTATGCTCATACTAGCGCTTGCACACTTAAGGTACGGCTATTTAGTCACCCACACACCCAATAAAAGATCCGTTCAAACACAAGTCAAGTTCAACGAACGGCTCCCACGGGTGCCGGCAGTATCCCGCAACCTACGTTGCGGGTGAATGAAAACATCGGTACGAATTTAACGAAACGGAATGTATTAGCACGTAGGCGAGCTTGGCGAGGCGCACCTAACACGAAGCAATATGCTGTGCTATCACCCACATGCATCAACCCGAGTATCACGGTAGTTTTAGCGCACAAAACGAACATGGACGGAAAAGAACGACGTGGACACCACGCCCTTGGTCCTTTTGTGCGCTAAAAAAAGTGCACATGAATTAACATGCCCAAGCATACGCGCCTTAGACATGGTTTACGCTTAGAGCTAACAGGCGCCATCCTTACTCAACTATTATTAAACCAAAATAGAGGTTCATCGCGAGCGGGGCACCAAACACCACTGCCAACAGAGAAGGGCGCCGCCACAACTCTGTTCAAATCCCTCGCCGAATCACAGCCGCGCATGCGCACTCTGCTTTCAACTCCAAAGAAAGAAAAGTTTGCCCGCACTTAACATAACACAACTTTGCCATCATCCCGATGAAACGATACACACAAATATGCTCGCTACGTAAACAAATGCTGACTTATCGTCCACTAGTTAAGAGAGACTCGGTTGACGGCGTTATTATCGCGCTCACGCAGTTAACAAAGCGCTGACCACGGCAACATGAGAGCGGTACATACCGTTTCACTTCGAGTGTTCCATGATATGAAGCTGCAGGCCTCCCCCTTCAGTACAGTGCATCTTCCTAATAAGCAGCACTGGCAGAACACAAAGGACGAGCACAGAGCGCAGGCACATTTCAAACAAAAAAACACCGACTGCTAAACTCGACTAATCGAGAACGGCGCGCACCACACCACACGCACAAAAACCGGAGACTAGTTCGCCCGCTCGCTGCGCACGCGCGGCGGTCAGGGCAGCCGAGGTTACCTAGGCGAAGAGACGAACGTTCGCTCCAGCCGTTGTTGGATTGCGCGGCCGCAGTTCTATTTCTGCGGCCTATTTCGTTATGCTTCTTTAACAGTGTATTCGAATCGCAGTGTGCATTGCGAGGATGCTGTAAGGAATGCACGGGCTGCATGTCACAGCGCACGAATGTAATATTCAAGAGCAATATTTAGCGTAGCTTTACTTGCTTATCGTCGTGAAGACTGGTGAAACAGCGGAGCGAATGGCTTTTTGATGCATTTGGAGCCCGGCTCAAAATGCATCACTTCAATGTCCATTTTTAGGGACCTGATCGCCCGTTTCCGTCGAGTTTATGGCTATGTCAACTGCGCGGAGGGTATATTGCAGATGGCAGATGTTTTACCTCCAGCTTTAAGATCATCGCTCTTAAGGAGGGGGGGGGGGGGGGGGGCATGTGCGCAACATTACCTTGATTCGGGCTAGTTCACTTAAAGTATTCACAAAGCGCGCAAATGACAAAAACGACCCAGTCGAAAAAAAACACCAGTCCGTGTCTGGCGTATTTTTCCCGTTTCCGCCAGAGCGGGAATTCAGACACGGTTTCTGGCGGTCTGGCGTATACGACCGGTTTCTGGCGGTGTGGCGTATACGACCGGTTTGGCGTATACGACCGGTTTGGCGTGTTTTGGTGGGACCCGGGCTGGCGTGTTCTGGTGGGACCCGGGCTGGCGTGTTTTGGTAAGAACCGGGCTGGTGTGTTTTTGCATGACGGGACCTCGTGTAATCCCTCTTTTTGTTATTAAATGCATTGTGGATGAAAACATGAACTTTTACGTGGCCATGGGCAAAAACAACAGGCTTGCACAGTAGTTTAGAACTGAAAAATGACTTCTCTGTTTATTTTTTCTGTCCTCGTCTCAGCTTGGTCTTCTGTGACCACCAGAAGCCTGATGTTCAGGGCGACCTGCTTCGCTTCCTTTTCCAAAAGGCTTTCGGCAGCACTGCAGGGCAAAAAGAGAAACAATTCATTACAAGATTCCCTAATTTGATAACTTAAGTTCAATATGTTTGTTGCAGATTTGTGCTGACTTCAGATCCATTTCTGTTCATTAAGAAATGCCTATCGATGAACTACGGCAGCTGACTAGGCCCACTAAGGAAGCACTAGCACTAAATATACATTTGCAAAGATTCTGCTATGTAATCCTTATACAGCCTAACTACCAACAGAGGAACTAAGGTAGGACTACCGTTCCAACAAATTGTCACCTAACTTCTTACAAAGCTGAAATGCACATTGCACGTTTAATGCTTTTAGAAATAACTTCGGGAAGGCTCACACCACAAAAAATTGCAACGGCTGGAATGTCAGTGCAATGATAGATAATATCACAGCTGAGGTTTTCCTTCCACAAAACATTACGGACAGTGGAGAACATGCAGCAGATGCCATCTAAATTTCAACAATATCAAATCATTTTTGCATGCAGTTACCTGCAAAAGCAAGTAGACATGCATTTCAGCATTTCACCCATTAGGCATGTCAGCATACTGAACAAAAATTTCGTCGCCGAGATAAATAGCCCTATTGAAAAACTGGGTGCGTGTAACGACCTGGGTGCGTACTGCCAGCAGACATGATTCAGAGGGAACACTACCTTTAAATCAAGGAACTGAATTGTGTCATCCTTCAAAAATTCAGATGTAAATTTTAGCCCAAGACCTTTTTGCTCAAAACTGCTCAAAATTTTCGCGGCCATGAAGTCATAATCATCATTGTCAAAGAAAACTAAGTAATCGTCGACATAGCGAAAAACTTTAGTTGTGAGCTTACCAAGTACAGTCTCTAGCATCCTGTCAACTTTACCGACCTGGGTGCAGTACGCACCCAGGTCGGTAAAACCTTTGTTGAAGTACAGTTCAGGCCACACAAAGTTAGTAAAAAATGCTATAGCTTTTTCCTGCCTTCACTCTGCGATGACCAAATCTTGTCATCATTTAGTGGCTTCTAGTTTCACCTGTCAGGTTAACAAATTGACGCAAGCTGGTTTTCCACTTGAGTTGCTCTCTGCTACCTGCGAGAAGCTACTTAAGAAAATAAAAAAAAGGCGGCAACAATGAACCTAAGCCAGCCCAAATAACAGGCAAGAAAGTCGCTGTGATACCATACATTCATGGTTTTACTCACAGACTCAAGAAGGTTGCCAACCACTTCGATGTACGGGTTTTGATTTCGGCGCGAAACAAGTTGAGCAGACTATGTGTGAAGGTGGACCGCCGCGCAAAGAACAAAGAGGTCGATGTAACATTAGGTTGCACTGTTAAGCATGCCCACAGCTATGTACCTTGCTGCTCCTGCGTTGTTTATTCAATACCTCTGTCATGCAACCGCGTTTACATGGGGCAAACGGGGCGGTGCCTTAATGTGCGATTAAGGGAAGGAAGGAAGGGAGCATTTTAATTCCTTGAAAGGCCCCGCTAGCTCTCATCTATCAATGCATTGCCGCGATTGTGGGTGCACTCCTGTTTTTGGCTCTTCTTCTATTCTGTATAAACACAGAAGCCAGAAAGCACGTGAAATTGTTGAGGCCGCTCACATTTCTAAGCTGTCACTTGCATGTGTCAGTCAGGCGTCGGTAACACTACATGATAAGGAAATTTCGTATCTTGGGATTACATGAGACATGTGACATGTGTGTGCTTTTGGTTTTGAGCGAGGAAAGAAGAGCAAGTGTTGTTTGCGCATGTACCGTTTGGCGGTGTGATGCATATATGTTTTATTTCCGATTAAAGATGCTTAGTTGAAAGTCAGCGCTTGTACTTGTCTGTTCTCCCTGTGTGCATCGTCTCGTTTTTCGCGCTGCTATTTTTCCATGGATCCATACCAACTGGCCCAGCTTTCTACACTTATGTAGTGATGTTTCAGCACGCAAAACGAGAGCCCCATTGTAAACAAGGCTAACATTCTGGGTGCCAAAGAGTCAATACAAACTTCCACATCTTGTGGTCGGCGTCCTCGTGTTTTTATTAAATGATTCTTTCCAACCAAATCGGTGCCTGTCAAAGCCTTGATTTCATCCACGAACCCTATATACAGCTTGTCCCTTGTGTAGTAGAGCGACACCTCACAGGCACGTTTGACCGCGTTGGTGTTGACCTCTACGGCCCCCTTCCGTACAGTGGTTCAGGAAACCGGCGGATTACTGTCAGCGTCAGTCACCTGACACGCTATGCTGAGACAGCAGCTCTCCCGGCAGTGACCACCCGCAAAGTTGCTCTTTTCATTCTTCGCAATTTCGTTCTAAGCCAAGGTGCTCCGCGGGAACTACTCAGTGATAGGGGTCGTGTTTGTGTTGGATGTCATCCAAACCCTCCTCGCTGAATGCAACATCATTCACCGGAAATCGACCGCCTACCATCCGCAGACAAATGGTCTAACCAAGTGGTTAAACCGCACATTCGGTGACACGTTAAGGATGTGTACCTCTTCCGACCACACCACCTGGGACACCGTACTGCCTTTTGTTACCTTTGCATACAACAATGCGGTGCAAGCACCTACCAGCTTTCCCCCCTTCTTTCCTTTGTACGGCCCCGAGCCTTCCCACCCACAGGACACCATACTCCTGTACCGACTTGATGACTCCGAGTGCACTCACATTTCTGAAGTCGCCCGATACACCAAAGACTGCCGCCAGTTGGCTTGTTCCCTGACTAGCGAAGCTCAAGGTCGACAAAAGACACTGCATGACGACATTCATCACCCAGCTCCCACATTTGCTGTTGGCTCCCTTGTTTGGCTATGGGTACCACCCCACGTCCCTGGCCTCTCTTCTAAACTTCTGGCATGGTACCATGGTCCGTACCGTATCACTGATGCCACCTTGCCAGTGAACAACATTGTCAAGCCCCTCAAACAATCCACCGTCAAGGAAGTGAGACCGTACATGTCGACCGTCTAAAGTCATACTACGACCCCGTCGTTCTACCTACTCCCCGAGTCGCCAGGATGGCGACACTTCACTCCAGGGGGTATTGTAGTGGAGCAGATGTACCAAAGGGCACAACAGGGATGACAAAGGGGACGTCTGTGAAAGAGGGCGACAATAGGACTGGTGCTGTGCGAGAGCTTGAGGCCATCTTTGCCAGCCTTGAACTGCTTTATCATGCGGTCCTTATTCATTACGACCTTATAGCCTATATAAACCTCATCACACGCGTAACTTTAGTCAAAACTTTAAAAATGAAAGGCACTCGTTAATTATGCTTAGCTACTCAAGGTCCTAATTATTGCCTGGAGATAAAGCATGATTCCGGAGTTGTAGAGCACTTTCAGAAACCATTAAGTGATTTACTTCCTGGATAATGCTTCGCAGATCCATTTTAGTGAACAGCAAAAAAAAATACATGCCATGAAATGTGAGAAGAAAACAAAGCCACGTGACAGAGAACTTGCACACTGTTATCATGCCGCTCTTTCAGAGCACATCTGTGAAAGTATATTATGTATACAGTATATCGTACATCTATGCATGATATACTGCGAATCGTAAGCAGTGCAGAATAAGTCACAATCAAGGTTACAATCACACAAGGCCTAGGCGGTTCTGTGGTAAGTGGCTATTGAATAGTCTGCTTAATTGCAACAACTTGTCTAGAAACATGTCTATACAGATTACGTGCTATGCGACGCCATCAGGCAAAAAAAAAGGGGGGGGGGATGTTCCGCATTTGCCATCACGGCTACGAGCAGTGCTAGCACTCCCTGGTTTTAACGCACAGATATACCCCACGAAGTGGATGGTGGGACGACTGCAACCATAGCTCAAATGCTAGAGCATCATTCGCATTATTAGAAGGTTGCAGGTTCTTTTTTGTCCGCTTTAATTTTTTTCACATGTATGTCATAATTACTAGGAAAAACGTCCCCTACACTTTTTCGTGGCTTGATTGTCTGTAGGTTCTCATTAAGGTTGTGTCTAACAAAGCAAACAAAAAAATGGGCCCTTAAAATTCCCCTTCTATCGTTCAGCAACAAACAAGAGAATTCACATATAATATGACACAAAAGGAAGCCAGAAAGAAAGCAACCTACCTACGCTACCACTGGTGCACAATATACAAATGGTCATCAAATACTACACACCTCCAATCTCCATGGTGAAGCCTCAAGTGAGGGCGATTACTGTTCACCCCACAATGATAGGCTCAAACAGGCCACGTCATCCAGAAGCGCCTCCTCTGCAGTCTCCTTTTCAATAGAGTGGCAAGCGGCCTGCATGGCTATTCAGAAAATGGCGTAGCTCAGCTCTCACACAGTTTTTACAGACCAACCTAAGCAATTTATTAGGCTTTTCTTATCCATATCTGCTAACCATACGACACTACCAACGTTTTAAAACACTAAGAAAGACACTTGAGCTTCACCTTAAAGTCTAGGACGCCATAGCATAGTTGGGCTGCATTTGAATAGCCCTCTTGTTCCCAAGCCAGGGTTTGCTTTTCGGTGGAAACCTCAACCATGTCACTTTAAAAATTACGTCATTTTTTTGTTGCAATTTGTTCACTCCTTTTTTCTTGATTTCCCATAGCGCATGCACTCTGCGTTGACATGGAGGTTGACAGCATGCCATAATCCCATTCGGTCAGCACGGTACATTTGAAACAAGAGAGACGCTGACCAGTCCAAACACGCGTGTCACATTTCGGCTTCCAGAATGGGAGTCTTGCTCACAATGAATGCATCACCAGAAGTGGCTTGTTTAAATGGGCTTGAGTAATTGCTTCAAAGACTAAGCACAGATCAGTTTTAGATTTTTTTAAGATTAACTGTGTTACAAGGAGTAAGTATGATAAGCGATCCCAGATGTAGCCGAGATGCTTTCATTTCTTTTGTTGCAATGATTCTTGCGTTGTCTCGATCAATCTTGTTCTTCATGATGGCGTGTTCTGCTAAAATGTTCTCGAGATACACACTCAATCTTTACATCACGGGCATGCCGCAGCAGACACTTCTTGTAGTTTCCTGACTCACATATATAAACACCCTTGCAGTCTGCGCAAGGTATCTGGTAAACAAACCGGGGAAGCGCTCCCTGGGCAGGCGATCCTTCGCTCTCACAGGTTGATGGCAGATCTTTTTTGGATGGAATGTGTGCCACATGCACATCATACTCACATAGGACACGTGCCAAACATTCGCTTGTTCTAATATACGGTACATGGACTCGCTGCATAGAGGCGAGAAGCAGGCATGTCAATGTTACCCATCATAACAGTTAGCATTCCCTTGTGCTGATAAAGTAGAAGAGAACCAAGTTGGGCTAGTTGTTTGACCTTCATTTCATAATGGTTTAACTGTGCTAAGACAAGGACAAGGCACGTGCTGTATTTTTCTTTCTCTGGTGTCCTTGTCTTAGCGCAGTTAAACCTCTACAGCTGATAAAGTGCTTAGGGTATCCGCAGTTAGAGAAGTCGTCCCATGTCTTTGCCGTGTTCACATTCTGTGTCTTTGAGCAATTTTTTGGCACACTGCAGTAGCATGCTGTCAACAGCCCTGTCATGGGCGGCGCAGCGCACAGAGGTGAAATTCAGATGTTGTGACGGGGACACGTTGACGCAGCTCCTTCCGCCATCCCCCCTGCTTCTACGAAGCGAGCCCCTGTACAGTCTATTCCTGAAACAAGCTAATGTATGGCACACATAGGTCGGCACTTTAAGGGAGTACTCACTCAAACTCACTCACCACAATTTTTTCAGCCTTCGCACTCACGTCCACTCACACTCATGAGTACTCACTCACGGTCACACTCACGGCCACTCACACTCATGAGTTCTCACTCACGTCCACTCACACGCATGAGTACTCACTCATACTCCACTCGCCACGTTCAAATGAGTGTGAGTGAGTGTGAGTTGAGTGCACTCATGAGTGAGTGTGCCGAGCTATGATGGCACATGTCCTACGTGA